>VDFB02026320.1:135407928-135576916 GCA_007258455.2 Sequoia sempervirens | reverse complement strand
AGTAGACTAGTTATGAAGGCCAAAGAAATAATCTTTATTTTATGTGGTTTGGAGTGGTTGGTTACCTATAAAAGAGCAACATATAGGTTTTCTAGTGAGTTCAACTCTTGTGTGGGAACACCAATGGTCACTCTTGTTTTCCATGCAAGCTCACAAAGGAGCAAGAGAGCTCTCTAAAATTAGATCAATACAAATCATAATAGATCATAAGGAGTTGGGAAAATCTAAACAAAAATGTAAATTACAAATTAAAATAGATTGAGATAAATTAGGGCTTACATGGAAATTGATGTTGTGTGATTATAGACTACATTATAATGCTATGATAGAGAGACAAAATTGAAAATCTATAACTAGATAAATAATTTGAATCTTGTGATGATTGAGACCTAAGAATTTAATGGTCTAGGACAAGACCACACTAGTGATCTTGTCATTATGGTCTTGTCCATTTGGTGTGATTTTGTAATGATAGCATAGTCTTATCCTAGGCATACTAGAGCATTGCTATATGGAGAACATATTCAAATAATGCATATGTAATAAAAATTGGATGATGTTAAGAAGCACTATTGGGACATGTTATGATAAAGGGAAGAGTGTTCAACTTTCTTGATAGTAGTCATGGCCCTAGATCTAATTCAATAATAATTGAAACAAATAAATAACCAAAAGGTGTTGCATGTTGGCATAGACATGGTAAAGTCTAACAGCTAAAACTATAATTAATTCAACAATGACAAAAGCATTTTAATGTAGATCTATTGTCCTATTTATTGATCTTTGTTGTGATTGATAAGATCTTTTGATCATTAGATTGAACTAAGATGATCTTCTTAAGTACAAACCCAAGAGAAACATTTCAAAACTTTTAATGTGTTGATCAATAGATAATAATCATAATTTAAAAAAACATAACATAACAAATAATTAAATTTGAATTTAAAAAGAAAAAGAAAAGACCATTGATTACACTTCAATATAAAAAATATATCTACAATTTATTTTTAAAAATATATAAAAGAAATTAAAAATTTAAATATTTTAAATTAAATAATATAATATAATAATAAATTCAAATATAAAATTAACAAATACATAAAAATAACATATTACATACCAAAATACACATTAAAACTATCCACATAAAAGATCACAATCCAACCCAATTAAAGTATATACACTTTTCATCTACCAAGAGAAGTTCTACTTGTAGTAAGTTGTTATTATAATAACATATATCATCTATGTTGGCTATTCTAAAGCTAGTAGGTTTCAATGGTTTATAAATATTTAAAGTAGGTTTGTTGTATACTCCAACCTTTTTGGAGTATATTTTCCTTCGACTCTTGACACGTGCATTTTTTTTTTCTATACGAATATCTTAGTACACAAAATAGAATTTGAGGATGGAACTTATAGTTAATGAGAAACCCCTAGTTCCGAACGTCTCCCTTCAAAAAGTAAAAAGATTGGTGACGATAACTATAGGAGATTCGCGCTCTTTTGTAGGCATGGAATGCCTGATCACTTTGAAAAATCATGGTCAAATAAAACACCATCACTTATGTTATAATGGTTATTTTGATTTTAATTTAAGATTGGGATAGTGAAACGATCTTGTAGATGATATAAAATCTTTTATTAATAAAAATAATAGTTTTAATTAATAAAATAAGATATTTTATTATAGATAAGATGTATGTATTAATTGTTTGACCATTGAACAACATAATATTTAAATATTGCAGTTTGTGATAAGTAAATGAATTTTTAATAATAAAATAGGAAAAAGCCATCTATAAGATTTCAATGTTTGAGGAAGTGAGATATTATTAAAAAATAATAATATTTCAATATTTGAAGAAGTGAGATATTATTAAAAGATAGTATCTCCATGGTCTCCATTGTTGTTTTAGGCAGTTTAGGTCGTGAGTTCAAATTTTGATTTGTGTGTAGTGTGAATGAGAGTCTGTTGCACATTACTAGAGAGGTTATAAGGGTTTCGCTTCGCATAGAGCGTGTGGTATGAATGAGAGTCTATTGCACATTGCTTGAGAGGTTATAGGGGGGTTCGTCCCATAAAGAGCTAAACTCTAGATTGCTAGGCTAAACTCTGGATTCTTCTTAGTATCTCCTCTCCTTGTTGTGTAAATATCAAAGAAACTAAAGATGATAATAATAAGGAAAACGATATGGATGGTTGGGACACTCCAAACTCTTACTGATGCATGGGAAAAAATGGGAAAAAACGAACAACCCAGATCCTAAAAAAGGTAGTATATCCTCTCTTAGTATAAATATCAAAGAAACTCAAAATGATAATAATAAGGAAAACGATAAGGACAGTTGGGACACTCCTTTGGACACTCCAAATTTGTTGATGCATGGGAAAACCAAATGATCCAGATCCTCCTTCTCATGCAATAATCTCATTACCATGACCTTAATTTAAATCACTAGCACATTGCTCAAGAGGTTATAGAGGATCTCCACAGTCTCCATTGTCGTTTTAGGTAGTTCAGGTCGTGAGTTCAATTCTTGATTTGTATGCAGTGTGAATGAGAGTCTATTGCACATTGCTCAAGAGGTTATAAGACGATTCACCTCTTAAAGAGCGTTTGCTGCACATCACTCAAGAGGTTATAGGGGGGTTTGTCCCATAAAGAGCATCTGATGTGAATGAGAGTTTGTTGCACATTGCTCGACAGATTATAGGAGGGTTTGTCCAACTCTAAATTGTTAGGTTAAACTCTAACTTTTTTTAGTTAAGAAAAGGGTAGTATCTCCTCTCCTCGTATAAATATCAAAGAAACTCAATATAATAATAATAATAAGGAATGGGACACTCCTTTATGAACACTCCAACTTTCCTGATGCAGGGAAAAATCGAATTGCACAAATCTTCCTCCTCATGAAGTCACCGAGACCTTAATTTAATTCACTAGAACACGTGTCTTCAGTACCAGTAATTCCCGTCATGGTATACCATATCTTAAATTTTGACCCGGAAGAAAATGCTAAGGATGATACTGCAGTCATTCTTCCGTGTTGGTCAGGCTATGAGGTCGGTCAAAGCTTGTGCTTGACCAAATAAAGGCGGATGTAAACCTTTAAGGGCTGGTGGACACATGGACCCCCTATGACCGAACAGTTATGGCCCCAGGCCTCGCTAATCATGCATACTTTCGATAGGCCCAAAGTGAATTACGGAAGCTAAACGCGTGGCAAGAATGTTATAAAGGAGTGGCCACCGTAGTTTGAGATGAACGAGGAGTAAGATAACTTCTGTATTCCGTTATCATTGCTGTTTATGTGCTCACCACAGACTAGACTCAGCAAACTCCTTCCTGCTTGCTACACAGAGTGATTTTTATTCTGCTATAACCTGAATTTTTGAGTCCTTCAGTTAATGCAAAGATGGAAGGTGTCCCGGTGAAGGCCGATGCAGAAGAATTCACCAACTGTTTCACTCTCATAAGGGCAAACCCCTTCATTTTGAAGCTTGCCTTATCTGCAGGCATTGGAGGCCTGCTCTTTGGCTATGACACAGGTTTCACTTGAGATTTTGTTTTCTTAACTCTTCTGTGGTTGTAGTTTTAGTTTGAAGTTCAGTTCAAAAGCAATAAGTGTTAGCAGGACTTAGTTTTATCATCCAAAGATTAGGGTGATGAAGTCGTTGTCTTTTTGGATTTGATTGTATAAATTTGTTTACAGTAATGTTTGGGATCACACTCTTTAAAAGTGTTTTTAGATTTAACTGTCTGAATTTGTTTACAGTAATGTTTTGGATTACACTCTATGAACTGTAATCTGAAACACTCTATGAAAATGTTTGAGATCACACTCTATGGACTGTAATCTGAAACACTCTTTAAAGTGCAATCCAAAACGTTGATGTAAAAAAAATCACCGAGTCAAATTCAGAAACACTCAACCTATTATCATGGACTGAAAATTTTGTGTCTTTAATTAAGTGGTGGTTCCTTCAGTTTTTTTTAGGTGTATAGGTGTATAGAAATAAGAAACCATTGAATATGGAGGGAAAATGAGTTGTGAGAGATTATCATTGAATAAGATGTGGAGTGTTCTGTAGTTTTGTTCACAATCTGGACATGCTGATGTCTTTGCTTTGTTGTATGGTTATACAAATCTTGTTAATGCTTCTTTTGAATATGCAGGTGTTATATCTGGAGCCATTTTGTATATTCGAGATGATTTCAAGAGCGTCGATCGCAACACCACTCTGCAGGTATTTTCGTTACTATTGATAGTATTCTCTTTCTCGTCATAATGTAATCAAGAAAAAATCTTGCAGCACTCTTAATTAATGGCTGAAACACCCAGTGTTTTAAAACTAATGGAGGAGTGTGTAACAGGAGCTCATAGTGAGCACGGCCATTGCAGGTGCAATCATTGGAGCGGCAGTCGGTGGTTGGTTGAACGACCGGTATGGACGAAGAACTGCTCTATTGATTGCAGACTTTCTCTTTTTCGTGGGAGCAATTCTCATGGCGGCTGCACCTGGTCCAAGCGTTCTGATTGCTGGCAGATTGTTTGTGGGATTTGGCGTGGGCATGGCGTCTATGACAGCCCCTCTCTACATTTCTGAGGCCTCACCGGCCAAAATCAGAGGAGCTTTAACCAGTACAAATGCCTTTCTCATCACAGGGGGGCAATTCTTGTCATACTGCATCAATCTTGCTTTTACGAAGGTAAGCAGTTATATTTTGTTGCTAAGTTACGCTTGACTGTTAACCATTTGACGCTTGACTAGGATTGAACTTGGGAAATAAAATGAATTACATATACATGGATGGATGCAGGCTCCTGGAACGTGGCGGTGGATGCTTGGAGTTGCAGGGCTTCCTGCTCTTTTACAATTTGTACTGATGATCTTCTTACCCGAATCTCCTCGTTGGTTGTACAGAAAGGTAAGCAAAAACTGTGGATGATTATTTTCTTGCCATTAGGGAAACAAAACATTTGGGTGTTTTGTATGCCATCAATCAAGTCAACTTCAACACTAAGATGGATGTTTTATTGCTTCATGTGAACTAAGAGCTGTAAAGCAGCCACACCAGCATCACTGCTACTTTTATATGGGTGGTTGCAAATCTTAGTCATTAACCTGACCCAATACTTGCACCTTGTGTATTGTGAGCAGAAAAGAGAGGAGGAAGCTATCACAATCCTTAAAAAGATATACCCACCAGACACTGTTGAAAGTGAAATTCAAGCACTCAAGGAATCTGTGGAAGCAGAAATGGAGATAGGAGGCCATGATAAGATTCAACTCTCTAATCTGTGGACTGTGAAAGAGATAAGATTCGCCCTTTTTGTAGGAGTGGGTCTTCAGGTAAACTTTTTGAATCAATAATGCAAGGAATGAATCTTCTTGAGCCATATGTTTTTAAAAAAAGTAATGCAAGCTTCGAATCTAATTAAGTATTGGGTGCAGGTATTCCAACAATTTGTGGGCATCAACACGGTGATGTACTACAGTCCCACAATAGTGCAATTAGCAGGGTTTGCTTCAAACACAGTGGCTCTGCTACTCTCTCTAATTACCTCCGGCTTGAATGCTGTTGGATCCATAGCCAGCATTTTTCTGATTGACAGAGCAGGGAGGAAGAAGCTTGTGATTTTCAGTTTATCTGGAGTCATTTTGTCATTGGCAATGTTAGCAGTGGTTTTCCATTTAGCAGCAGATCAGGCGCCCATGGTAAGCAAGGTAGCCACCACAAGCCAGTTTGCAGGCTACATGTGCCCAGATTATGCATCTGCTACCTCAAGCTGGGACTGTACCAAATGCTTGCAGGCAAGCACAGATTGTGGATTCTGTGCCAACAGAGCCGATCAGGTACAACAAATTATAGGCTTTTTAGGGCTAGAGTATATAATTATTACCAAATTAGGTGCTTATTTTTCCGATTCGATCCGATTCATAAGAAAAAACTCACAATCAATGTGTACTATATTTTTGATTAACACTCTGTTATCCTCTTATACACAACTATTACCAAATACTCTTTCAATCAAATATGCACTTATTTTTCTGATTTCTTTTCAAAATGTTCAGATGCTGCCAGGAGCATGTATAATTGCCAACTCTACAACCAAACATCTATGCTCCCAGTCCCGCCCATGGTTCACTCGTGGATGCCCCAGCCGCAACGGATACCTGGCCATTCTTGGGCTTGCTCTATACATAATCTTTTTCTCCCCTGGCATGGGAACAGTTCCCTGGATTATAAATTCTGAAATATACCCACTGAAATACAGGGGCATATGCGGAGGAATAGCTGCAACTGCTTGTTGGGTATCCAATTTAGTAGTTGCACAGACATTTTTAACTCTGGTGAACGCCATTGGAACATCCATGACATTCATGTTATTCGGGTGCATAGCTATCGCAGGTCTGTTCTTCGCTCTAGTTTTTGTTCCAGAAACAAAAGGACTGTCATTCGAGCAAGTGGAATTAATGTTACAGTCAAGAGTCAGACTTTTCAGCTTCAAGTTCTGGAAAAAGAATCCCTCTGCAAAGCAATCATACAACAAAGACACGACAAACCCAAAGATTACTTCCAGTGGGAACGGTGGTACTTAGCCAACCGAGTCTTAATCACAATCTGATTCTTCTGTGCTAATTGTTTTTGACTTTTTAGCAGGCTTGTCTACCATCTGTAACCTATATGATAAAATCCTCTGTAATCCATCTTTTTCAACAGGACTCCTAATATACCTGATGTTCCGTAACTATGACCTGTGTTTCCCTCCTATGTAGTTTATAGATAAATTTTACAATGGCAAAACAAAGTGTCTTCCCTGCCGTGTCGGTACTCAGTAACGGCTTTTTCTGTCTGGTTTATTTGAATGGATAAGGAAGAAATCTGCCATTAATGAGGAAGAGATAGGGAAAAGGCGCACGCTTTCATTGTTCGTGGGTCTATTCCCATTTTCCATGATAGCTGTTGCGAAATGTCCATCTAATTCCGCATAATTCAGAGCTGCAAGTCCATCACTGACTGATGTAGTAGGTAATGATCAACATCACTGGAATAAGCGGGTGGAACCCACCAGACATGTTACCTCACACTTCGAGTAAATGTTGAGCACAGAACGGCAAAACTTGTAACCAATCAAAATTTGGAATTAGAAAAATAATAATATTTCCAAAGTATCTGATCGTCTTTTGAGTTTTAGCCCTATAGAAAAGTAGGAGAAGAACAGATCTTTGAAAATATCATATCTAATAAATTAATTATAGTAATTATTACAATCACTAATTTTGTTGGTATTGGTGTGATTGTTAAGATGTGTGTTGATGTTTTTGTTGTCAAGGTTCAAACCCCACTAGAGTGTTATTGTTGAGTGTTTATATTGGGGATGAGGTCCTCCATTTGTGACCTCAACAGTTCATAACTCCCAATTAAAAACATTTACCCCTCTTAAAAAAATATATTACAAAGAAAATTAGAAACTATCTTTTTTTCTTTATCTAGATTGTGTACTTATTATAATTTTAGACATTTATTTTAATATGACTAAATCAATTAAAATAGTCCTACTTCTAAGGTGCATACCACCACTTATTAATCATCTATAATTAATTTGTTGGCAATAACTTCTAGTTATTATCTCTTAGTTCATTTCTTCAAATGTTAAAGTATAATGTTTTAGACCTCTTGTATTTTATATCTTAATTTATTGACATCTATCCACTTAAGTTGTGGCACCAAGCATCCTATTCACGGAACAATTGATTTTCACATATAAGTGACAACTTTCTAACCTACCAAATAATGGTAATAATTTTTTTTTACTTCATAAGCTTATATTCTTGTACTAAATAATGTTAAATTTTTTTTATATCATGTCAAATCAATAGACTTGACCTAATTTTAAAACTCAATCTTATTCCTCAATAATTTTGACAATTAATATCACAATTAATTTTGAGAAAAAGAATTGAGTTTAGATAAATATTGAAATAAATGTTAAATTGTCAAAGAAAGATGGATATGTTTAGTTTTATGTGTAATAATAGAATATATTATAGTAGCATACACTTTATTTTATAAATTTACATTCTCGTATTACATAAGGCGAGTTTTTGATATCATGTCAAATCCCTAAACTTGACCAAATTTTAAAACTTGATTTTGTTCATCAATAATTATGGTAATTAATATCATAAATATTTTTAATAAAAGAGTTAAATTTAGATAAGTATTGAAATAAATCTTAAATTGTTAAAGAAAGAAAAGTATGTTTAGTTTTGTGTAATAATAGAAACTATTATAGTAGCATGCATTTTTGTGATCATAAATTTATAATCAATTTGTAATAATTGTAATGACTTGTCTATCATATCATTAATTTATTTATTTTAAAGGTGAAAGCTTAATCAACTTTGTCTTCATCTTTATTGTGCACCCATTATAGTTTTAGTATTTAAGTATATTGTGTGTTTCCTTTTAATCTATTCATAATTTTAAACACAAATAAAATGACTAAATTAATTAAAGTAGTCCCATTCGTAACATGCATACTATCGGTTGTTAATCATCTATAATTAATTTCTTGGCAATAAATTCTAATAACTATCTCTTAAGGACACTTCTTCATATGTTAAAGTATGATGTTTTAGGGTTGATCCTAATATTCTAGATCTCAATTTTTCTATTGACATATGTCCACTTAAATTGTGACACCAGGTATTTTATTCATGTAATAATTGATTTTCACATGAAATGGCAATTTTCAACCTACCAATGATGGTAATTGTTGACATTTCATGTCACCCTTAGATGACCCTGTTGATGCCTAAAATTTCTAAACGCACAACCTTATGGGAAACTCAGTTAATGGGGGGACCAATTGTGCTAAACCGAGCAACCTTCGGGTTTTAAAGAAGTCAACTTTTCATACATTGGTGGGTGAAAAGGGAAAAGGAAGTAGATATATTGAAATAAAATCTAATGCTAAGGTGATACACCAATATTTCAAGTAAATAGGCACATGAAATCTTCCTTTCGGGTGATATTTGAAAGCTCATTCAATAATCTACATGCCTAAAAATAACAGTTCGCAAAGATGAAATTATGAAGTTAATCAAATAGCATAGTACAACTTCCATGTGCATTCATTGAACATGAGTACAAAACATGATCTGAATAGAAAAATTATATTGGAATTATAAAAGCTTTGTAGATAAACTACTCATTACAACAAACTAGCATAGTATAATGTTCTATCAAATAACTAAGAAACAGAGAGGCCAAATAGATTGACACAATCTAGAATTCATAATACAAGAAATAAAGACAATACAAAGGTCGAGAATCTTTTAGTGCTTTCTTTGTGTATTTTCCAACTCTTTTTCCAAGAGACTAAGCAGTATATATAGATTTTTTTCATCACTTGAATGTTGGATAACATAAAAGATTCCTAGGCACGAGCCGTGTCGCTCCTCGCAATGATTTCCCCAAAATAGACATAATAGGAAGGTTATGAAACATGGCATTTTGTTGCCTCGAACAAACCATGCCCTCCTTCAAATGATGGTTGTGGTCTGGGAGTGGAACCAACAAAATTCTCCTGAAGACATGTGTCAAATCGCCCGAGGAGTCAGTTAGGACATGTGGCGTAGAGGTAGGGCTTCTCATTCTAATATCCTTCCCTTGTGATTGCGGTCCCTACAGATATGACACATGGCACGACCTGCGTTTTAAGCTTTGACTATGGGGTCCACCAAAAAGGTGCTTGCGGAAGATGCAACATGGCGCTCAGGTGGAGCTTGGAGATGAAGCAAGGGGAAAGCGCTCTCAAAAGCTCGTGTTACTAACACGTGGCGCAAGCAGACGAAGGCACCACCAAAAGGGGATCTAGAGAGGTGCAAACATATAACACATAGTTTGAGGCCAATGCAAAACCAAACAAAATATATCTAGAGGGAGCTTAAGGATTATTTAAATCCATGACTTTTGGTGATTAACAAGGGGCATTTCACCTATGGAATGAGAACCCAAAAATATTGGTTATAAGACTAGAGCCATATCCATTGGGAAACACTTAGAGATTCGAAAGGGTGATCTGTAGAGGTATCCAATCAACTTTAGATAGTATCAATAAGGCGCATAGATTCTCTTGCGCCTCATGTAGATCGATAATTTCCTTGAATGGAAGCTCTGTAGAGATCCTTGTCCCAAACTCTAGCTAGAAAAGAAGTTGCATTATCAGATGGATGGGGCTTTCAATGTTCATTGTCATGGGAGGTTGATTGAATGACTAGAAAGAAAATAGATCCTACTGATTTTCTTCAATTTTATTTGCAATATACTCCACTGTGGCCATTAATTCATCAGAGAGAAAATAAGAGGGCAAGCCCATCCGAGTCAAATGAGAAAATTGCATCCACATATGATTCATAATCAGACTCAATGTGCCCAAGCAATTGTTAGCTTGGAGGATTGTTGCATGATAATGGATGAATTCCTTCACCTTTTTGGCAACCAACCTCTAGTCATCTATTCTTGCCTTTGCTAAGTCCGCATTTGTCACTGTGTACAATTTTCCTAGCAATTTCTCAGCCTCGGGCACCTTTTCAGTAATAAATTGTGGAACCTACTCAATTGTACCACGTACCTCCCTGCTTAATTTCACTGCATCTGCCATGAATTGTAGTGTTGGTTGTAGGGATAAAAAAAATGACTTAACTTTCTCCCAGTAGGAGACATATAATTGCTACAACACCGAGAGAAGATCTAATTGAGGAACAAAGGGCTGGGAAGGAATTTTCAAAAGATTTATCTCAACCTCCTTTGACCCGATTTCTTCCATCAACTCCTCAATCTTCTTGTCGGATGTGGTGAGTTGTTCATGTAGAGTTGTCAACTCAACATCTTTGCTTTTCAACAACTCAGCTTGATTTTGGGTTCCGCATTCTTTTTCCAAAGAGACATTTATCTGTTGGATCTCCTTTTCAAATTGAGCCTGTTGGTCCTGAAGCTCTTTATTCTTTTGCTACATTTCTTTCTCCAATTGAGCTTGATGATCTTGAAGTTCCTTATTTTTCTGCTACAAATTAGCAACCATGTTCGAATCCTAAGACTGGAACTTTGCAAGTTCCTCTTGGAGCTTGGCATTTTCTATTTGCGCTTGTTGAGATAAGCATGCGATTTCAACATCTTTATCCTTTTCTCTCTTCTGCAGGATCTCCACTCTTTCTTTGAATTTCTTGAGCTCTTCTTCCCTTTTGGTCAATTGATGACTACGCTTCAAAAAGTCTGTAGTCACAACTCGTTGAGTTTCTTCCATTAGTTTAACCTTCTCTTGTGGTTCGGCCTAGTGTAGATTGATCCCTATGGCATGAACTGTGTAATATTTAGGTTGCATCCATCCTTGAGGTTTGATGGTGTTGGGTGTCATGGATGCAAACATTATCGACCCTTGGTCCTCATTAAAGAGGGTCTACATGAATGGATTGACAGGTCTCGTGGCACCCTTTTCTTTTCTTTTCTGGGCTCTCCTAGCCCACACCATCTTAGTCAAGCTATTTTTCCCAAAGAATTTTGATGGAGACTTAATTTGTTTTCCAACAAAGGGTGCAACAAGAGGAAGAGCAAAAGGGAAAGAAAACATCGCGGTTTTAGATGATGCTTTCTTTGGTAGAGTGACCATTAATGGAGAGAAAGGGGTAGTGCTATGTAAGGCTTCAATGAAAGGGGAAGCAATGGAAGGACTCACAAGGGTGGTGGCGTGGGTTGTGGAGACCCAGAGGTCATCATTTGTTGGGAAAGAGGGATTGAAGCTGATGCAACATAAGCAATAGGGTTTACAATAGAGGGATCAAATAGGGCCCCAACAAAAGATGGAACAACCCATGGGGGAGAAAAAACTACCCGTCTGATGGGGAGGAAGGAAGACTGAGAGGAACCTTTCATGGGTGCGGAAGCAGAAAATAATAGGCTGACACTTGAGGTAGTCAAAGACACGGACAAAACTGGTTAACTAAAGACTAAGATGTGAGAAGAGGGGGAGAAAAAAGTACCTGTGTCGTTGAAGACTCTGATCCTTAGCTCGTTGTCCTAGGTACTTGCAAGCTTTCTCCTAGTATGATATTGGTGTGCAACCTCTTCTTGGGTGGAGAATTGTCCATGCCCATGACTTCTTGAGATTGTTGAGTCACTCTAGGTCCCTTAACGACCTGTGTATGTGGTCACGTGACTACTGCAAGGGATACAGTTACTTGTACACTCAACAGATTTTCATTGGGCCCTTCTGTTGCTTGTCCACCTCCTTGTATTTGAGCCTTCTTTGCCTCTTTGGCTCTTATTATTGAAGTTGCTTCCTCTTCTTTCATTTTTTCATCTCCTTTGGAATCAGTGTCATCATGATCTCTGTTCTAGATATCGTCAAAATTGTTGTCCATATCGAGATCCTAGTACCTAGCCTTAAGACATTTTGTCTCCTGCCGATAAACCTAGAAGTTAGCAATCTTCTCCTCACTCCACTAGTTCCTGACCAATTCATCATAGAGGGTAGTCTTTTTTTTTTTTTAGACTGCAGGAATCGGGTAGCACAACCCCCTATAAACTGCAGTGTGCCTGGTAAACTTTTTAACATGACCGGCAGCGCTGGCACGACATGCCCTCCGGTACCACGGGACGGGGGAGACTAGAACTCGTGACCAGCAGAGCCGCAATGGAATTACTTAGCCAACCGAGCTAGGGCCCCCGCCCATTATAGAGGGTAGTCTTGATTTTGTAACTATCATTGGATTTGGCCAAAGGGTATTAAAAAGATAGCCATGGCGGCCTTCCCATCTCCAAGGGAATATAAGATAAGTATACAAAGAGGCTACAATTCCTTGACAACTTAGATTTCGTTGAGTCTCCCAGTAGGGCCAGGGGCTATGAGTCACATTGATGTTGAGATGCACTAAGTCATCTTTAGGATTGTATTCCCATTTGTCACAGATCAACACCAACCCTAGATGAGCAAGCTTCATAGATAAAAAACCTTCTATCTACTCTTCTCCATTATTATTGTACCAAAGCTTAAGGGACATCAAAAAAGCTTTTCTGATGCTTTCCCAAACAATGCCCGCAGTCTATAATGGCCAGTTGCCTAAATACTTCAAGGGCCAACACCTTGTTTGTTACACAAACTGAGAGCTGGAATGGTTCCTTAGTGAAACCACACATCTTGACAAATGAAAAGTCCTCTCTGAGGAACCAGACATAGGGAGGGACCAAATCTTTCATCCATCTCACTTGCTCAGTAGAGAACTGAAAACAACCAACCTAACCCTCTTTATCAAAATCTTGCAATATTGGGGTCAAGAATGACTCAAAAAATGCATAATAATCATGAGTTGCAGAAAGATGGGTTCAAGCATAAATCGACTTCCTCACCCCATTTTCATCAAAAATGGAAAAACCTATATGCTCTTTAAAGAAATCAGGGTTTTGATGTAAAAACATATGAGCAAGAAAAGAGGAAAAGCTGAATTTATACTGTGTGTGATAGTCCTTGAACTGGTACAACATCTCTCAAACAATGGCCTTTGCAAAGTCATACCAAAACAAGGTATGTTGTTTCCTTAATTGGAAACCCATACCCATTTGAAACTCTTGCACCACATTATCGTTGTCCAAGTTACAAACAAAAGCCAACATCAAGAAGGAATCTTGTATGTCTGAATTGAAACCATTGTTCCCAATCGGAAACTAAGGTACACACTTCTCTCCCTTGGTCCTTTTTTGCTTCATAATTGTAAAAAATTTGGGCCTGGTTTCTAGTCTTCCAGAAACTATCCAATTTATTTATGAAGAATCTCTTAGGCACTTCTAAAATATGCCTTGTAGGGATACATAACATATCTTGAATAGTGTCAACGCTAATTATTACTCTCAGGTTCTGATCTTCTATGATTCTTGTATCCAAATTGAAATTTTGGGCACATTTGTGAACCAACTCTAGGAAATGATGCACTAAGGGAACCATATACTTTGGAAGATCACAAAACCATAGCTTGTACCCCAAAGACTCTTTTTCTTTAGTCTCGAACTGTTTCATTCTTTCACAAGCTGCTTCCCTAAGATTCTTAGGGTTGGTTTTGAGCTCAGAGTTAGACATTGCTCCAATCTTCTACTATCTGGATTTTGTTTCTATGAGCAGTCTTTTGCATGAAATTTGTGTGAGGCCACATTGGATTTTCTGGCATCCCTACTGAAGCATAAGAGATATCACCAAAAAATTGAGCCATTGGTGCCGCCATGATGACGTCCAAAATGCTTCTAACCATCTCTTCTTGTGTTGCCAACTTAGCATTATGTGCCATCTCAGGACTTTGTGAAAATTTTTGCAAATGCTTAATTTCTCTCTGCGACTCACACTTGGATTCTTTCTCAGTGAACTATATACTCAAACCTCTTCGCAACGCTCTTCTTTTGCATGCAACATTACCCTTTTCTAAAACTGGGGTTGGAAACAATGACTGCTTTTAGCAATAAATTCGAAATGTACTACCAACTCTTCCATTCATGCGAAATGAATTCCTACCCTTTGGAAAAGACATTAATTCATAATGACGATTAGCCATCATGTCCTACAGCGCCACCCCTTGGGAATTTGAGCTAGAAATTAAAGGCATACAAATCCTTTCGCATGTTTTTACACTTAATAACTTTATGAGAATGATTAAGCCAAAGGTGTAATGATTACACAAAAAGATTTTGATTTGATCTTTGCAAACTGAATTGTGTCCACGGCTAAACACCTGGCACTTGACTATGAGGATTACCACTTGCACATCTTACAAGTTTTAGCTAATTAATTATCCTATCTTATTTCACACACAACAAGCACAACTTGGTGGGATTTTTGAGTTTTCACCTCGATCAACATCATGCTTATCACACACATTGTACTCCTAGCTACTTCTATAAATAGACCTAAGGATAATATCATAATTCATACTTGGTAATTGGGTTTATTAGTAGAGACAATGGATACTCCCATTAGGTTGACTAGTAATAGAGCTCAGGTAGATTTCTTAGGAGAAGTTTCAAATAGGAATTTGATGCATATGATGAAGAATAAGCACACCTTAGTCATAATTATAATTAAGTGGGTGCTAGGAAAAGACTTTGTAGAATATGAAGACAAATATCGAGCGAATATTGATATTTATTCCCACTTTCTTGCCTCTCTGCTGGATATTTAGGTACCAAAACCGAGGATATTAAGGCTTACTAGGGAAAAATTTTCCAAGCGCTATCTCAAAGGCCTCAGGGAGATTGTAATGACTACAGTGCATGGCCTTGGTATTTTGACTGCAAGTGATCTTCGTTGGCTCATTGAAGAGGATGCGGTGGTGCCTTGGGTACCTTTCCTGAGTGGATTTCCCGCTATGACCATTGAGGAACATCATTAAAGGGCATCTCACACTTGCCACTTCCTGTTGAGGTGCTTCAATGTAGAGTCTATCTATGATGTGGAGTGGTACATTGATTTTAGAGACTCGGTGTATCCTCCTCTGCCTACTACTGCCATCGTAGTTCTCGTTATTCCCGCTCTTCAAATTTTGAATAAATGACATCTTCTCTCTTCTCTTTTTCTCTATATATATATTCTTGAAATGCTTCTCTATATATATATTCTCGAAGTGCTTGGACTAAGAGCCGTTTTGTACTGTAATATCTTAAAGCAAATATTACCATACAATGAATATATATCTCAAAATGCTTGGCCTAGGAGCCATTTTGTATTGTAATATCTCAAAGTAAATATTACCATACAATGAATATATATCACTCTTTTGTCTAGTTCCTGTCTCTTTTTCTTCTGGCTTCTTTCTGGCTTAAAGGGCTCAGCTAGATAAAGACTTAGCTAGCAAAACACACAAAATAATTACATATTTACATATTTACATGGTTAAATGGTTAATAAAGCTAATTGAAAAGTTTAAGGTGAATTCCATTGATAGGAATTCCCAATGCTTCTTTTTCCATGTTATCCAATTCAAATGCATTGTGTTGTTTGCATTGAATGATGCGATAAGGACCCTCCCATAGACTATCAAATTTTCTATGTTGGCAAGGCTTCATGACTCTCTCATTGTATTTCAGCACCAAATCTCCACACTTAAGACCTTGGTCGAAGGATTTCTTATCAAACCATTTCTTAACCACTTATTGTCGGTTGCACATGGCCATTAGCACATTTTCCCTTTTCTCTTGCACCTCTAGCAATTTAGCTAACCAAACCTCCATGGCTCCATTTTTCTCTACTTCCAGAGATTTAAGCAATTGTAGTGCAAGAATTTCTAGGGAGGCAGGCAATAGTGCTTCCTTCTAGTATACTAGCTCATATGGTGAAGTCTTTAATACTTGTTTGGGAGTTATGTGGTTTGCCTAGAGCGCTACTTTGAGATTCCTATGCCACTCTCTTTGGTTTTCTAACCCTATTCTTTTGATAAGTAAGATTAAATTCTTGTTAGTTGACTCGACCATACCATTTCCCTGCGAGTAATTATTTGAATATTTCTTTAGGAAAATTTCATGCCTAAGTGCAAATTGACATACCTTCAAACCTAGGAAGGCTTTTGCATTATCGAAGATGATGGTCTTGGGCAGGCCGAACCTTGTTACCAGTTCTTCCAAGAAGTTTACAATCTCTACCTCAATCACATTCTTCAAGTGCATGGCCTCAACCCATTTGGTGACATAATTTTTGGTCGTAAGGATCCATTTATGCCTAGCACTGGAGGTGGGATTAATCATCCCAATGAAATCAAGACCCCATTGTGCAAAGGGCTCATCAATCACTATCGGATTCAGAGGCATAGCCAAATTATTCCTCCTTCCTATGAAGAATTGGCATTCTTTGCAGGATTTGACTAGAGAGTGTGAATCATTGAACAATGTAGGCTAGAAATACCCCGCACACATAATCTTAATGGCGGTGGTCTTAGCAGAGAAATGTCCACTTGTGGGACTGCTATGAAATATGTCTAGAAATTTGTGTTCCCTCTCTTGAGTTACACACCGCAAAAGAACACCATTGAAATTTCTTTTGAAGAGAACCCCTTCAATGAGCACATACATGTTGTTCTGTAATCTATAAAACCTTTTCTTGTGAGAAGGGAGGGTTGTTGGATATTTCCTAGTTTACATAAACCTCATTTTGTCTACTAACCAACAACCTTTGGACTTAGATTCATTTAGCAAAACTAGCTCAGGTTGTTCCTCCTCAACTGCCACTTCATTATCTCAGGCTAAATATTCAAATAATCCTCTTCCTCACATAGTCTTTGTGGGCCTAACCTCAATGTCATACTCAAGGATCTTGGTTATCCAGTTGGCCCTCTTTTCAGTGATTTCTCCTTCCATAATGTACTCGTGCACACTGGAATGTGCTACGTATATGACCACCTTACTGCAAGATATGGGGTGTTAGAAATTTTTAAGTCCCTTGACAATGGCGAACATTTGCCTCTCAATGAAGTTGTACTTTGTCTCATAGTCCTTTAAAGTTCAAGAGTGGAAGGCTATCAAATGTTCTCCCTTCCCTTCATCATCTTTTTGAGTTAAAATAGTAGCGATGCTAGAATTGCTACTGAATACATACATTATAAAGTCCTTTGATAAGTCTGGGTTCACCAGTATAGGAGCTAAAGAAATAGCCTCCTTGACCTTCTCAAAGGATTCACTTGCCTCTTTTTTCCACTTAAATAACCAACCCTTCTTGAGCATCAGAGTGATAGGTCTAATTAGACTTGCAAAATCCAAAATGAATTTACTTACAAAATTTACCTTCCTTTGGAAGGACTGAACTCCTTTTTTGTTTACTGGTAGGGAATTTTTTTTGATTGCCCTCACCCGATTTGGATCAATAGCAACTCCATCTTTGGACACTACATGTCCCAATAATTTTCCTTGAGGTACTCCGAAAACACATTTTTTTAGGTTTAGGAATACCCTGAACTCTTGGAATTGTTTGAAAACCATTTCAAGATGATCATCTTTTGACTTAGAGAATATAGTAAGATAATCTAAGGGTATGTGCAAGATTATCATGGAAAAAATAGGCCCTTAAGTGGCAAAAAAACCAGAAAAATTAGAGTTTGGAAATTTGACGTAAAAATTTGAATAAGTTATCTATATTATTTCAAAAATATGTAAGAATAGAATCTATAGAAAATTGAATGTAGTTTCTAAACTACTAGGTTTATTTTAAAAAAATCTATTTGGTGAAAAATTGAAATTTCAATGCAGAGACTTAAATTTAGGGAAAAAATAAGTAGGTGTCTTTCTGACCACCCTAACCACAATAAAATGATAATATTTTTTTATAAAATTTTAGATATAAGTAGAGGAATTATGTTCGTATGTGATGCATATTTTTTTGTAATTTTTTTCCAAGTAAATAATTAATTATGAATTTTTTATTACAAATTTTTAAAAATATAAAAAATTGTATGTCTGAAATTTAATTTTTTTTTAATCCTATAGTATGCAAAACATAGAATGTGATGCATGTTTTGGATTCAAAAAATGTGATATCGTTTAAAAGTTATAGATATTTTTCAATCAACCTATCAATCAATACTTTGTCATAATTCAAATAGAAAATGAATAATAATTATTTATTAAATTCAAAGTAAAACATAATTATATTGGTGGAAAGCTTAGAATATCCTTTAAAAACCCTTTTTGTTTCATCAATTTTGGGTTAAAAAAAAGTTGTTAGCCACATACCCTACACATACCCATTATATTGCCACTTTTTGGCCCATCATGATCTTGCACATACCCCTAAGTAGATTAACATGATCTTATTGATTAGTTCTCTAAAGGTGATATCCATCACTTGTTGAAAAGTGGCTCCCGCATTTGAGAGGCCGAAGAGCACTTTTGCATAGGAAAACATTCCCCACTTAGTAGTGAATGTCGTTTTGTGTCAGTCCTCCTCTTTGACCTAGATTTGGTTGTAACTGGAGAATTCATCCAACAAAGAAAAAATTTCTAAGCTAGACACTATTTGTAAGATTGATTCCATGGAAGTCAAGGGGTAGTGGTCCTTCAGGGATGCCCTATTCAAATCCAGGAAATCAACACAGAGGTGAATGTCCCCATTTTTATTTTAGACCGAAACTAGGTTGGAAACCCATGTACTATTCTTGATTGAGAAGACAATCCAGGAATGGATTAGCTTCCTTAGCTCTTGTGCCATTAGTGCCTCAATCTTTGGGTTTGCTGGCCTTTGCTTCTAGCGGACAGGTTTTTCCCCTTTCGCCAGTTCTATGGTATGTTAGATGACTTTGAGATCATATCCATTGAGGTCATCATATGACTAGTCCACTACTCCATATTTTTGCAAAAATGCATGAGCCTATCTTTATCATGTTGCAAAACATCTTTCCCAGCCTTAAGCTTCCTCCCATCTCTAACTTGGAGATCTGCATAGTCGCCCTTATTTTCTACAAACTTCCTCTTTTTCATTTTTTGTATCATCACAACAAAATAGATTTTTGAGAGTAACCAATCCTTTTGGAAGCTTGTTGGAATTTAGCTGAATAATTTTCCCTTCATAAGTTTCTACAATTTTCGGTTGGAGTTGATCGAAAAACTCTCCTGAGTGTTGAATGAATGAGGCGATTTGAGCATCACTTGCAAACACTTTCCAACTCTATTCATTGTCTGGGATTGCGGGTTGGAAAATCACTTGCATAGAGTGTATGCTCTCAATTAAGTCAGAAATAGGGTCAATTTGAGATCCTATTATTGCCATGTGATCTGCACTTGCATTCTGCTCTCTGGGCACCGTCTAGATATTAAAGGCTTCAAAACTTTCAATTAGGTCCCAGACACTATGCCTATAAGATTGCATGTAGACATTCTTGGCTATGGAGATGCCTCAGATTGGATTAACTATTAGCTCAGAGTCTCCAAACACCATTATCTATTTAATTCCCATATGTTCCGTAAGACTTAGACCTTGCACGAGGCCTTTATATTCAGCTTCATTGTTTGAACAAGAAAATTGAAAGAAAAAATATTTGAGTGTCTTTTCATTGGATGGGGACGTCAAACATATCCCTACTCCCACACCAACTTTGCATCTTTCTCCATCAAAATGCAACGCCCACAGCTCTAAGGAATGATCACCCTCGGGTTCCTTTATCACCTTTAGAATCACTTAATCCTCATCATAAATAACATAAGTTCCCAATCCGATGGCATGATAATTTACAAAAGGATCAGTGTCTATAAATTCACTCAAGAGGACCTCTTCTTCATCAATCCAGTCTCCAGTTACCTTCTCATCCTGAAGTAACTTAGTATAATACATCTCATCTTTGGTGAGAGAGGTATGAGTAGCCTCAAAATTTATCATGGCCTCATTTGCTATATGTTATGAATGCAAAGGTTCAAAAAATATCTTCATCTTAGCTCCATGCTTGGTCCTAAGAATTAAGTGTGACCAATCTAAAGAAAGATACCCACCTATTTTGGTAGTGAACTCCCATGATAAGCAAAGACCGAACATGGGAGGGACGTCAATGATCATGATATCTTGTGGGACTATGATATTGGGGTAGGAGAATAAATTCAATGGGAGGTTCTTGATGACACCTATAGCTTCAACCTTATTCCCTTCAAGCTACATAACCCCTCTATTTAAAGGTTCATAGCTAAGTCCTAAGGCTTCAACTATTTGCTTGGGCATGACTGTGGTGCTAGTACTAGAGTCAATCACAGAATTATGCAACAATTTTTTACCCACAATGAGAGTTAGGAAAAAAAAAATTGGTTTTGGCTTACCTCTACTTTTGGTTGAGGCTTCCTCTCCATTTTTTGTGAGGAATTTTTCCTGAGATGATGAATCAATGACCTTTTCCTTGGATGGTTGCTCTTTTGGCTCTATGCTTGCATCTTCTAGTAGGGCCTTTCGTAGTAACAACTTCTGCTCTAAAATAGCTAAGATATCCCAAAGAGATACATTAGCAGAGGCTTTCTTCAACTGTTCCACCACATTGAATGGCCTCAGATTTAAAGACTTCTACTTCTTATACTTTGTTATAACAATCTCCTTGCATGGATGAGATTGTTGTACAACTGTGGAGGAACTAGGAGCTTTGTTGGGAACACTTTTGGGCTGTTGAGCGACTAGTTCACCCATGAATCTCCTCTTCGAGTGAGTATTATAATCTGATTGCACTTGCAGTGCCTTTGATGTGGAAACACCATTTGCAAACACCACCTCTTCTCCTTACATCCATGAGAAGAGCACATGATTGGGGGTTATATTTGTTTCTTGCTCCAAGGACATTCCTTGCATTTGAGCGATGAGTACTGCATTTTCCATTTGTGAAGAGGCATATGCATAACCTCCTAAATCTGTTGTGACACCTTGACTGCATTGTTTTGTCACTCTTTTTTGTAAATTTCCATGTGGACAATTTTTGGGCATGTGTGCTTCGTTGTAGGGGAAGCACCAAGAATTGTTATCATCAACGAGATTATTTTTCCTCACTACTATTGTGTGGTCTCACAACACACCCCAAGACTAAAAAAGAATTGGGGACCCAAGTGAAAAAATATAACACTTATGGCAAGAGCTAACTAATTGGAAGATCACTGAAAGTGAAGAAAGGAAGAGAAATCTTTGATAAAAGAGTACTTTATATTGTAAGTGTTTCGTATACCAGGTACTGGGTATTAGAAACATAGAAAAGGAAAAAGGTAATGTGAAGTTTAAAGTGAAAGGCTTCGGTATAGTAAGCATGAGTTTGGTAGGAAGGAGTCTGCTATAATGGAGTTCCGATATAACTGAGGTTCAAGAAAGTAAGTGGGTAAAGCTAAATACCGGGTACTAGGTACCAGGTTGCAATGTGAAATGAAATGTTAAAATTTTAGATTTGTCTAATGATCCCGATGATCCGGTATATGTACAAAGATTCATGATATTCTTTTTGAAAGATGTGTTAATTATGGATTTTTTGTACTAACATTTGAATAATGGTTTTATTTACATGAGATGTTATAATATGTTTTTTTTTTTTTTTTAAAAGGGAATTTAATATATGGAATTTGTGATTGTAGGAGACATCGATTGTGATGCAAAGCTCGGGTATGGATGGTCAGGAAAATTGTATTGGTGAACAAACCTAATGTTATTACCAAGTTCGATGATGCACTTAAGGAGCTCATGCTGGAACAAGGTTTGTTGCAAAGATGTGCCAGTTACCAGAATACCGAGATGCTAAAGTTCAAGCATGTAGTAATAGAGTGTATCTATTCCGGGAGTAATTTATTCATGGAATGTTCAAGTTGAGGAACCTAAGATATAGAAGTTTGACTTCCACCTGATCACTCTATTATAATGGGAAGCTCTTATATATATTTGTTTGGATAGATTTGTTTGATTTCAAAAGGAATCCTGACAAATATGAAAAAGTAGAACCCGAAGATCTTCATTGAGTAATTGGAGTTGACTTCCATTGACTTCAATTGCAATTCTCCTATTGGTCACAATATTCCACGTGCCTTGATGAGATTGGTCCCTTAGATTTCCTCTCATGTATTTGTCTTATCCTATCTGAGCCTTGTGTTGTATGAAAGGATAAAGGATGCTTCATTTTTTATTTTAAGTTCAGAATTTGTGGATGTCAAAGGAGCATAATTTTTTTTTTAGTTTTGTTCCTTTTTCCTATTTTTTGAACCATTCCAACATAAAAATTTGTATGTATGTAGAAATTAATTGATATAAGAGCTTTATGGATAGCTACCTATCTCAGTATCTTTTGTAGCTGGTTTTGTAAGTTTAGCCAAACAAGACTGTACGCTATGCCATTTAAGGGTGCACATAGAATCTACTCAGTGTCCATAAACAAAAACCTCTCTTTAAAAGCTTGCACCATTTTATATGTAGTTGTGAAGCAATCTGGTGAAATATAAAGCGGTTTGCTCTATTTTGATTAATTCTTTGGGGCATCCATGGATAATAACCGGGAGAAACTTTTATTTTTTAGTATTTTTTATACCTTTTTTTAGAATAGATGTTTAATATTTTTGAAAATGTTCAAAAAAATATAAATGAATGGAAAGACGTTTGTTGAAAATATTTTATTTTCCATGAATTTGTTGAATGCTTAATGCTAAATCTACTTAAGTGATAGAAAGAAATTTGTGATGTTTCATGAAATATTATGACAAATCTTTTGGTTTCATGATATTCAAATTTCTCAATTCAATTTGAAATGTTATCTAAAAGGTTCAAATAATAACCATAGTCCCCCCTTGAGATTAACAACAAATGTCACATCATTACTCGAGAGCAACCCTAGTGCAACCATGACCTGGTTATTAAAGAATTGGGATTGAATGAAAGCCAATCTTTGTCCTGTGAATGCAAAATTTACCTTTAGGTTGTCTTTATTCCATATCTTTCAAGAAGGATAGGTTCTTTACAGTCTTGTCTATGGAGATTTTATTCGAATTGTTTACTGTGAGTAAAATTATCATCCACAGGAACTAGCACTAGAAGGAGGGCCATCTCTAGCACATCTCTTTTGTTTCTTTGATATTTTAGGTTTCATCCTTTGGAATTGGAGAATTATGCTTTGAAATGTTAATCCTAAATTTGGAAAGAAACTTGTAAATGAAAAATTGAATGCAAATTGGTTTTCATTATAGAAGTTGGAAAAATTTGTAAAATCTTTAATCAAAAATTGCATCCTTTGAGTTTGTTTAAATTTGGAAGAGTCACCGAGTGTAGAATTCATGATACAACTGATCACGGTGAACTTGAGTGATTTTTTTTAACTAGGGTAAGTTTGACCATAAACAAAGCAATTCCATTATTGGAAGAAGTTTTAACTACTAAAAGACATGGATTGTTAATGAGAAAAACATTCTTCCCTAGTGGAGATGGAAATATTAAAAAATTAACCAATAAACCAAAATAGTTAGAAAATTGTGATTATTTTAAAGAAAATTTTAACGCTTTGTAGGGGAATATGTGAGAATGTCAAGATTTTGAGATATTTCATCACAAACGAGGAAAAGACATGGATGAATCATCATTCCTTGCATATGTGGAAAATGCAGATAATGAGATAGAGCAGGAAAATCAAGCAAAAAACATGTGCATTGTGCTTCAGGCTGAGAATTCATTAGCTATAAAAAGATATTTTCTTGATTTCTTACAAGATATAGAATATAAAGTTTTTACTATTTCTCTTTCTAATAGAAATATAAATAGTGATATATCTTGGTCTAACAAAATGCAAAGTGAAGACATGGCCAAAGATATGAAAATTTTTAGAAGAGAAGGCAACAAAGAAATGAATGCAGCCATTCATGGAAATGGACCAAGGCTAGGAGAAGGTACAATATTGTGGCATCATATGAAATCTGTGCAACTAGAATCTAATGAGATCATTTTCATACATTTGAGCCAGATTTTGGGTAAGTACACCTTTGAATTTATGATGTTTAAATGCAAAATTTTTAAGATATTTCATTATTATAGTAGAATATTGAAAATTTTGATAAAAGAATTTAAAGACAATTCTGTTGTAATTCGTACTAAAACTGTGAAGGAAATAGCCATAGAAATTGAAATAAATTGCTTCATTAGGGTTAATCCTTTGTGATATTAGAGTTAAGGTAGTTAGGGTTAGTTTGGTTTAATTTTTTTTTAGTTTTTTTTTTGGGTTTTTCTTTGTGTTTATTTTTCTTTTATTTCTTTGTTTTGTTTTTTTCTTCTTTTGGTTGGCCTCTACATTAGCAAATTTTGCTTAAATTTATCTTACACATGAGACTGAAATTCAAATATTTTTTTGTGGGAGTAAATGGTGACTCCCCAACACCCCCAAGAACAATTGTGACCAAAACCACTTCCACAAGAGAGAGAATGGCAAGAAAACTTGCTTCATAATGCAAGATTGATTAATGGCTGAATTGATTTGATATGATACAAATGTACATGAGATACCTTGCTTATAAAGGAAAGGTTGAGAGATAGGATTAGACAAGATCATGAAAAGTGTCTTAATCCTATGACATGAGACAACTAACTACCTAGGAATCATGCAATATAGCTAGATAAGACAAGTTCTAGAAAAGCTAACTAAGACTTCTAGAAAGAATCTTCTATCCTAAGTAAACTTAATCATGTGAATATGTCCCCTAATTATCTAGTGAATGAATTAGCTAGGTACAAGACATATATTCACACCAACACCCCCCCTTAAGTGCAACTTAGGGAGAAGATTATTATGCACACTATGAAAAGACTATGAATATGGGTCCCAACTACTAGGCCATGTTAGGTACCCATTTACAATGCAAATGCAAATGAAATGCACAAAATCTCTCACAAGTGGAGAAAAGGAGAAAACCCAGTGGGACAAAACTCCTCTCCAAAAGAGAGAAAACAAAACAAAACAAACAAACATGATGTATGGAGGACTCAATGATAGCCCCCAAGGACTACATCCATCATGTATATACAATCAATGACCCTCCCATAAGAGGGAAATAGAGAGATTAGATATCCCCCCAATAATATGTGATCACTTGAAAATATGGGTAATGTCTGAAGAAAAAACATAATCCAATGCCTAAAAACAATGTTTCTCCCCTTGGGAAGAAGATACACCAAGTACAAATGTAGGAATGCTTCCCATTCTGGATAGGAAGTAGGAAGAGGAATCCATACGTGTGTAGATTCTGTCTCTAAAATTTTCTCATTTGTTTCCAAGTTCTTGGATGATGAAGATGATGCCACAATCCAATCAGGTACATGCCAAATCGCAAAAAACTGTGATAAACCAGGAACAAGTGGAAACTGGTCTTGAAGAAATTCTTAAGACGAACATGAAGTGACAATAGTGGATCCATGACTATCATCAAATAGGAGAGATAGACCCTTAAATTGGTCCTCCAAATCTGCAATGTGAGACTCCACAAACAAAGAAGCAAGGTCTATTAAATAGGAATCCCAATCAGGAATACTATTAGATAACTGTTGCAATGAATCAATGGTAGTAATCAATGACTCATCAATAGAAGATGAAGAATTAGGAACCTCTGAAGCATCTGCAATCTCCTCCAGAGGATCACAAGCATGGGTTATCAACTCTGAAGAATGAAAAAGCACATGTGAGTTGGAAATAGGATCTTCAAGAGATGGAGAAGAATCGTAGTCTTCATACACCTCTCTAATGTGAGTCCAAAGAGCATGAGGACATTCAAAGTGAATAAGTGTCTCCAAAAAGTCATCATTTACATTTTCAAAAATAACTCTAAAGACACCAACCCTAAATCCTTTCCAAATGCAATACTCATCAGCTATGCTAGGAAAAGGAACTTTATTAAACAAATAAGACAACAGATTCCTCTCACCAAGATGAGTGAGAATTAAATTACTCCATTGCCTATAGTTCCCTTTCTCCAAAGTAATTAATTAACCCATTTACAAAGATATGAGCTCTGAAAGCCAAAAAGAGATTTGTCTTCAACTTGGAAAATATGGCACAAAATTACAAAATCCCTACAAAATATCTACACCACTGAAAAATTGACACTTCCAACTTTCCAACGATATCTCATTTCTAAAAAATGGCCTCTGTATGCAAAAGTTATGATAAAATGAAAAAAAGGCCTATAAAAGGCACTATGGAGCAAAGAACCAATACTGGAACACTAAACCAACACAAATATTAGGTGCACAGGGGCTTTATTTCAGTCACTCATATGGCCATACTATCTACTGCTAATTGCGAGGAAGCCCTAACCGCTAGGACAAAGCCCCGCACGACTAAGAAATACACCATCGACCAAGGTTGGCATTTCAAATGATTTTTGTTATTTATAAAAACTTTATATATTTTAAAGACTTGCCAACAAAATTAAAGACCAACATACCCCTTGTTGATGGTAATGTAGCAGATAATGAACATACCCCAGGGCATATGCCAAGAAAGGACTGTGACCAGGGATGGAGCCGACACCGAATGCAATATTCGAAGTAGGCCAATAAATGTAGTTTATATGCCGGAAATGATTTGAGTGCTTCAGTTCTGACTACTAGTGACTTGTATCTTGACCACCAGTGTACAATATGCCATAAGATATCCACAGAATATGCCAGCGACAATAGATTAAAGTTTGATGCATGCAGAAAAGATGGTACACATATGGAGCCATGTGATTGACCATTGTACTCACTAGGGATAGGTGATGATGTCGATCCCCTTGATTTGACTACGAGAGACCCTTTGAAAATGGATATGATGCCTGTACCTGCTAATGGATATGCACACTGCAATATGCTGACCACCCTAAAATAGGTACCGCCAATGGGATGGGTGCGATGTGGATTTGAAAGTACGTCGGGTAATATGCTGATCAAAATATAATTGCCTCGAAAATACAATAATTTAAAACAATTTTTTGCCCCAAAAATTTCAATAAAATAACCACAGAAAATATTTTTCTAAATATTTTTTTGTGAAAATAGGAAAAATCATACCACTGAGGGGGTTGTTCTAGCAAAAACAAAATTCCTCAAAAACAACTTTACCCAAAATAGACAAATTTATAGTCAAAATTCATCTGCGGAGCCTTTTGATCTCAACCGTGAGGTCCTTGAAACCCTAATATGTACCTAGCAAAAAAATTCAAGCCAACACAATACCCTCAGATTTGGGAAGGAATCTGCAACACTGGAGAGCTTTGATACCATGTGGGAGTAAATGGCGACTCCCCAATACCCCCAAGAATAGTTGTGACCAAAACCACTTCCAAAAGAGAGAGAATGGCAAGAAAAATTGCTTCACAATGCAAGATTGATTAATGGTTGAATTGATTTGATATGATACAAATGTACATTATATGCCTTGCTTATAAAAGAAAGTTTGAGAGATAGGATTAGACAAGATCATGACAAGTGTCTTAATCCTATGACATGAGACAACTAACTACCTAGGAATCATGCAATATAGCTAGATAAGATAAGTTCTAGAAAAGCCAACTAAGACTTCTAGAAAGAATCTTATATCCTAAGTAAACTTAATCATGTGAATATGTCCCCTAATTACCTAGTGAATGAATTAGCTAGGTACAAGACATATATTCACACTAACATTTGTAAAAATGAACTGGAAATGAAATAATAAAGCCATACACAGTAAAACGCTTTTTTTTTAAAGATACCAAAAAGATATATATATGTATATGTGTGTGTATCACATATATACATCATATATCAAAATCCTCATTCAAAAAATCAAAAAAGGATTCAAAAAGAAAAGTGAGCAAGGTTGTAGATGACATTATCCATTTAGTTGATTTGGGATGCCTCTTCTATTAGGGCTAAATACCCTATGTAGGTGAGTTCGTAGTGAGTTTCAAAGTCTTAGATATGGAGATCAATGAGAAAGGGATAAAGTGGAACCACTTTCCTATGTTCCATGAATTGAGGAATATCATCCATGGAGGGAATCTCGATGGTCGGATGTACAACAACTAAGATGGTATCCAAATTCTCCAAAAATTCGGGCTTCACTATCAAGTTGGTAGCAACGCGAACACCTTCAATAGGTAGCCCAATTTCTAGAAGTGACGCTACAAAGTGAGAAGCTATGTCAAAGTAAAAATGAAAGTAGTGATTGGATGCAACATATATTTCCCCAAGGACTAAGCATAAGTTTGGCATAGTGAAACTGGAAGTCCTAATGATAAAGACTTTTTCAAGCCTTTGTGGTGTGATGCTCCCCAAGAAAACATTCTGTCTATGAGAAAAACCTAAGCAAATTGGAGTATCCATGGCTAAGAAGCGAATGTAAAAACCCAGAATAGTACAAAATTACATAAAATAAAAAAAAAGAGAAAGAAAAGAGAAGTCGGGAGAATTCAAGAAAAAATGCACAAATTTATAGATTCATAAGCCGAGTTGTGGTACATAGTTTCCTTTAGTATTTTTTTTTGGAAATCGTATGCAAAGTGGTAGCTGAACAATAATCTTCAGAATAAAAGGTTAAATCAAATTAATTCTTTACACATATATCTGGTGAAATTGCTTCAAATTTGAGTAGTACAAAGATTCTGAATCAAACAAGTTGTAGATTTCGAAATTAATAGTGGTCATTTCAAATAAATAAAAAGTCGTATTAATTATGGAGGTGTTATGTGTGTGGACTATACATGAAAATGAAGTCGGAAAGGTAATACACTTCATCACCTATGGAAGTTGGAAGGATAATACGTGTTGAGAAAGGAATGTGAATTAAATGCAAAAGGAATGTGATCATGTTTCAAGGTAATCATGATATTTTGATCCATTAATGAAGTGTAGTGCCGTCAAGTTGAGATAGTTAGTAGAAGTTTTAGAAGTTGCCATAAAATTTAATCAGAAAGGTGGTAACTAATGTTTCTAAATTTATATTTAAATTTGGTGATTAAGTTTTCTATTGCTAAATTTTAATTTATGCATATTTTCTAACGTATAGCGAGCTACAATTAGCTAGGATTTGGCATAATTAGTGAAATTTAGCTGGAAACACAGACTTATAGGGAATCATTAAATAATTTTTTGGGAAGTAGTAAATTGATGAAGGGATTTACATTGAATGAAAAATCAAAAAGTAACTTTCACTACCACTGTAATTCCCAACCTAATAACGGTGCTTCAATGCTTACAAGTTGATAAAAGAGCTATTATTGCAATATCAAAAGTGAAAATGAGCTATCATTGATATATCATATATATATATATATATATATATATATATAAGATATATCAACTCTTTAGGCTATCCAAATAACTCTATTAGGTCTATGGATTCCTTACTGGAAGTAGAGCTATGTTTGGGGGAATTACGGAGATAACCTTGTCGGGGCTATAGATGCTTGACTAGCAGCATGACTCTATCCTTGGTTGGCTTTGGAGGATTACTATATTATGTAGCTCAATGTTAATGAACTAATTCTTTTTATTAAGTTCGAAAAACTAGAATTAATTAGAGCACACACAGATGTTTCCAGTGGAGTTTTACTTTTTCTGCTAGAATCTAGGTAAAGGTAGAAAGTTATTGTTTTAAAATATGTATAAGTTTTAATTTGCAACTGGTGATTTAATTTCAAGTTTGATTTAAATTTGGTTTTATTGGTTGCAAGTTGTTGTGTGGTCTCACAACACACCCCAAGACTAAAATGACTTGGGGACCGAAGTGAAAAAATATAATTCTTATGGTAGGAGCTAACTAATTGGAAGATCACCAAAAGTGAAGAAAGGAAGAGAAATCTTTGATAAAGAGTACTTTGTATTGTAAGTGTTTTGTATACCGGGTATCGGGTACTTGAAACACAGAAAAGGAAAAACGTAATGTGAAGTTTAAAGTGAAAGGCTCCGGTTTGGTAAGAGTGAGTCTAGTAGGAAGGAGTCCGATATAATGGAGTTTTGGTATAACCGAGGTCTAGGAAAGTAAGTGGGTAAATTTGAATACCAGGTACTGGGTACCGGGTTGCAATGTGAAATGAAATGTTAAAATTTTAGATTTGTCTAATGATCTCAGTGATCTAATATATGTACAAGGATTCATGATATGCTTTTTGAAAGATGTGTTAATTATGGATTTTTTGTACTAACATTTGAATAATGGTTTTATTTACATGAGATGCTATAATATGTTTTTTTTTAAAGGGGATTTAATATATGGAATTTGTGATTGCAGGAGATATCGATTTTGATGCAAAGCTCGGGTATGGATGGTCAGGAAAATTGTACTGGCGAACAAACCTGATGTTATTACCAAGTTCAATGATGCACTTAAGGTGCTCATTCTACAATAGGGTTCATTGCAAAGATGTGCCAGTTACCAGAATACCGGGATGTTGGAGTTCAAACATGTAGTAATAAAGTGTATCTATTTCGGGAGTAATTTATTCCTGGAATGTTCAAATCAAGGAACCTGAGATATAGGAGTTCTACTTCCACCTGATCACTCTATTATAATGGGGATCTCCTCTATATCTTTGTTTGGATAGATTTGTTTGATTTCAAAAGGAATCCTGACAAAGATGAAAAAGTAGAACCTAAAGAGCTTCAACAAGTAATTGGAGTTGAAATTCTCCTATTGGTCAATATTCCATGTGCCTTGATGAGATTGGTCCCTTAGATTTCCTCTCATGTATATGTCTTATCCTATTTGAGCCTTGTGTTCTATAAAAGGCCAGAGGATGCTTCATTTTTATTTTTATTTCAAAATTTGTGGATGTTGGAGGAGCATAATTTTTTTTAGGTTTTATTCTTTTTTCCTATTTTCTAAGCCATTCCAACATAAAAATTTGTATGCACATAGACATTAATTAATATTTGAGCTTTATGGATAGCTACCTATCTTAGTATCTTTTGTAGTTGGTTTTGTAAGTTCAATCAAACAAGATTATATGCTGCACCATTTAAGGGTGCACACAGAACCTACTGGGTGTCCATAAACGAAACCCTCTCTTTAAAAGCTTGTACTATTTTATACGTAGTTGTGAAGCAATCTGGTGAAATATAAAGCGGTTTGATCTATTTTGATTAATTCTTTAGGGCTTCCATGGAGAATAACTGGGAGAAACTTTTATTTTTCAGTATTTTTTATACTTTGTTTTAGAATAGATATTTAATATTTTTGAAAAAGTTCCAAAAAATATAAATGAATGGAAAGAAGTTTGTTGAAAATATTTTATTTTCCATGAATTTATTGAATGCTTAATGCTAAATCTACTCAAGTGATCGCAAGAAATTTGAGATGTTTCATGAAATATTATGACAAATCTTTTGGTTTCATGATATTCAAATTTATCAATTCAATTCAAAATGTTATCTAAAATGTTCAAAGAATAACCATAGTCCCCCCTTGAGATTAACAACAAATATCACATCATTACCTAAGAGCGACCTCAGTGTAGCCATGACCTGGTTATCATAGACTTGGGATTGAACAAAAGCCAATATTTGTCTCGTGAATGAAGAATTTACCTTTAGGTTGTATTTAGTCCATATCTTTCAAGAAGGATAGGCTCTTTGTAGTCTTGTTTGTGGATATTTTATTCGAACTATTTACTGCGAGTAAAATTGTCATCAACAACTACTAGCTCTCTATTCGAACTTGGGTGAATATTTTGTAGTAGAGTAGGCACTGACACAATATGACACCGACACAATATGATTATTTTATTGCATTTGTGGATTTGTGCATGTACCTCCTTGGAAATTGCTTTGTTGGTAGGAAGGTCTTCCGCCTTGGTAATTTTGGAAATCTAGCTTCACAAGTGTAGACTGTTGCCACTTGATATTAATTATTTCATTTGAGAAGGTTCACAAAAAATCTTTGATGTTACTCACCTTAGCTGCTAAAGGGTTATATGTAGAAGCAACATCTTGCGATGTATGGAGATATGTGTACATAGATAGAGGAGGAGTAGACGCATTGGTAGAAGCTATCTCTTGGGTGGGAGCTAACAATTCTATGAATATAGGTATAGTGGGCCGAGGCAGTTAATTTTTGACGATCAAATTATTCTCTACATTAACAACAAGGCTATATACATCCGGAAAGGTGTTCCCACCAAGGGACTAAATAATCACCAAAATGTCGAAATTGAGAGATTTTAGATAGAACATGAATGCCAAATCAGCAAGTGGGTGAATAGCAGTTTGGATCCTTTGCCAAATTGTGTGAAACATGGCATTGAATCTAGTCGTGGCCTCTTGAGGGGCTCACTTAATGGTCACTAGCTTCTAGAATAGCGAAGAACGATCTCCATTGTTGAAAACCACTCATAAAAAGGATCTTCGAGTTGATCCCAGGTGCATATAGTATTAGCTTCTAGAGTGCAGTACCAATCTAGTGCCTTTCCTTTGAAAGAGGCTACAAGAAACCTTAGTGCTAAATTTTGATTAGTGACACCATGCACCAAGCACACATTTTCCACATCCTGTAGATGGTTAGATGGTATTTTTGAGCCTTCCCAGTAAATTTTGGTAAAGATTTTAAAGTAGACGTTAGGATAGGAGCCCACACAGGTAGTGCTACTGGTGCTATGAGAGGGCTTCCAACATCCCATGTTACATAATTTATGTTAGCCATTAGTAACGAGACCTATGGAGGGGTTGAGACATTTGCTTAGAGATGGGCTCTTGCTTGTATTGTTACTAGCGATGGCACTAGCAGGTTAGGGTTATTTGTTGTTTGGGATCTAGTAATAGGTCTATGGCTCATACACCCACTCTAACCTAGATACATTCAAAAAAGGTCCCATCGAGTGAGCCAAAAAATAACTGTTGATGCCTAAAATTTCTAGGCACACAACCTTATGGGAAAATTAGTTAATGGGGGGGCCAATTGCACTAAACTGAGTAACCTCCAGGTTTTAAAGAAGCTGTCTCTTCATATTTTGGGGGTTGAAAAGGGAAAATGAATCAAATATATGAAAATAAAATCTAATGCTAAGGTGATACACCAATATTTCAAGTAAATAGGCACAAGAAATCCTCCTTTCAAGTGAGATTTGAAAGCTTGTTCAACAATCTACATGTCCAAAAATAACAAAAAGCAAAGATAAAATTATGAAGAAGTTGATCAAATAACATAATACAACTTCCATATGCATTCACTAAACATGAAGAGTACAAAACATGATCTGAACAACAAAATTATTTTGAATACAACAAACTTGCACAGTATAATATTATATCAAATAACTACGAAATAGAGAGGTTGAATAGATTGGCACAATTTGGAAGTCTTAATACAAGAAATAAAGACAATACAAAGGAAAATAATCTTTTAGTGCTTTCTTCGTGTATTTCTGAACCCTTTTTCTAAGAGACTAAGCAATATATATAAATTTTTTCCACCACTTGAATGTTGGATAATAGAAAAGATTCCCAAGCACAAGCCGTGCCTCTCCTCGCAATGATTTCCCCAAAATAGACACAACAAGAAGGTTCCAAAATGTGGCATTATGTTTCCTTAAACAAACCACACCCTCCTTCAAATGATGGTTGTGGTCTAGGAGTGGAACCAAAAAAATTCTCTTGAAGACATGTGTCAAATCACTTGAGGAGTCAGTTAGGACACATGGCGTAGAGGTGGGGCTTCTCATTCTAATATCCTTCCCTTGCAATTGCAGTCCCAGCAGAGATGACACATGGCATGACTTGCACTTTAAGCTTTGACCATGGGGTCCGCCAAAAAGGTGCCTGCGGAAGATGCAACGTGGCACCCAAGCGAAGCTTGGAGATGAAGCAAGGGAAAAGAACTCTCAAAAGCATGCATTACCGACACATGGTGCAAGTGGATGAAGGTGCCACCAAAAGGGGATCCAAAGAGGTGCAAACATATAATGCACAGGCTAAGGCCAATGCAAAACCAAACAAAATATACTTGGAGGGAGCTTAAGGATTATTTAAATCCACAAACCCATCATTGATAACTGATATGAGAGATCCTATATGGGCCATCTTGCATGAATTTTGGGATTTTGATTTTTTGCTTCCCTTCATACTTGCATGCTTTCTCCATCACTCCTAGTCTTTCTCTGTTTCTCCTTTCTTCTTTTCATTTTTTCCTTAGCCTTTTGGGTTTCAACCATCGACCTTACCCTTTAACTCATATCGCTTCCTTTTGGTAAACCTTAGGCCTTCCACCCAATCATCGAAGTCTTGATTCTAGAAATTTCCAAATTTTCCTAAGTCTCAATCTTTTGGTCGTAGAGCGTTAAGATTTTCCTCTAACTCCTCCCTTCTTTTCTTATATTCTTCTTAACTATTAAACCATCCTTCCAATCCTCAATCCCTAAAATTTCCCTCTAGCTTTCCGGCATCAAGCCTTCAACTTTATCTTTCTTCCCTTCCCAACCCTTGATGACTTCCTTCGAAATTTGATTGAGTGTCAATTTTTTAGAAGTCAGGCATTGAGCTTCCCATGTATGCCTTATCTTATCCTTATGATAAGAGGTAGGTCTTCTTCCCACCCTCCGAGCTTCCAATGAATCCTTTGAAAGATTATCTAAGTTTGAATATTCAAAAACCCTTCATAAACCCTAAATAGTCATATGCACCAATTGTAGTTTTATTTTAAAGCTTCATTGACTTCCTATAGCCAATTTTCAGTATCCTAAGTTACAATGTATGTCTTTGATCTCCATTAAGTCACTAGCCCCCTTCATTCCCTAGGCAAATCTTTAAAAAAATTTGTGTATGTGTGAAATTCCCTCACTTAAGTTCCAAGGGCCTACCCTACCTAGGACACATAGAGCCTTTTCATTGCATCACATTCGATCTTCACATCACATTCTTTCTTTCTTAGTGCATAACTAATTTGTGTTATGTGATGGATTATGAATCCTCAAACTCAAAGGAAATGTGTTGAAGCATTATGTTTTAGTGCATCACTTCAATGCATCACAATTTCATTAGGATTACACATAGTGAAAATATGTTGGGAAGCCATGATAAAGGTGTTGACAAGTGGTAGTCTCATATTACATCGTGTTTCCCTTTTGGAGCACATTTTATGACGAGGAGCACGTAGCAAGATTGCATTAAGAATATTCCTTCAAGATCTTGGTTATGTCTCAAGTAGCTATTGCATTACACTCTTCCAATGCATCACAATTTATATTCCTTAGCACAAGGAAAAATTGCACGGATAGAGGGACCATTGAGATTATGACATGTGTTGTCATCCTATTACAATGCATATGATCTTTTCATTGTAGTTTTTAGTTGAGATCACATACAATAATTACGATAGGTTATTGTAAGAGAGGGGGACCAACCATGTTCAAGTCCCTAGGTCACAGAGAACCAAGAGTGAAAGGCTTCCCTAGCTTACCTCACTCTAAAGTGAATGTTTCAAAGTAAGGGATGAAAATGATGAGGACTATAAGGTCCTTCAATCAATCTTCAAACCAAAAATATAAAATGGGGCTAGGCGAGCCGATTTTCAGGTTCAATACTGTACCTCAGGTAGCTCTCTACCCAAGGATGAAAGCACAGTTCTAGGACGATAGAACGATGCATTGGCGTCTCTCAGGTGCATTGGCGTTCGTATGACCAGAGGACTAAAAAGATATTAAGAACCACTAGAAAACAAGCTGACGACCTAGCTATTGGTTTTTAAGAGAACAAAATAGGACTATGAAATAAGAGAAGTACAAATGAATATGATAAAGTAAGTATATTAAATCTAGGGTGACAAAGATGATCTCACAAAAGAGCCTATTCACCAGCTAGCCCCAAATGCACATCAAACTACACACAAGAAAGAGATAAATTATTTTGGGGCTGTATAGGGGTCTTCCTCATTCAAACCCTCATTTTGGTATTACCACCTCCATAGATAGCCAAGAAAGTAATGATAGAGAAATATATGATAAAGGAAAGAAAGTAAAGGAGATAATAAACACCACAAAATAGTAATGTGCTACTCAACCAAATCATAGAGGAGAGGAGTGAAAATGCTTACCACCTCCACCAAGAGATCACTAGCTAAGGGAGGAGAAAATAGAAGACTAAAGCCCTTGCTGCAATGGTGTTGTTCCACACTTGCTCTACGGAGTTGGAGTGTTGTTACTGCTATGGAGTGCCAAAGTACTGCTTGGGAGTGGTGAATGCTAAGAGAATGCTTGAGAATTCTATGAGAGATTGATAGAACTTGTGAAGAAGATGAAATTAATGAAGGAAGAGTTTTTTTAAAGGTGGGATGAGAAAAATTACCATATTCCTATTGGTTGGTTGAAGAGGGGTGTTACAAATCAACCCCAATAAGAAGTGTAATGCCTCTTCCAACTCCAAATGTAGGAATCTGTCAGGAATGTAAGCGCATCATGCAAATGTATACATGTTGTGCGGGTATCCTTGACAATTATTCTTCTATTGATGCAAAAAATAGATGCCAAGTGGAACGAAGGCAACATAATGATGTGGAATTTTCCTTTCGTATTTGGTTTTCTAAGGCGAGGAAGTGTAAAAGGGGAATTTGCATAAGGGGTGAAAATTCACTCCTATACATTTTCCCCCCACTTTAGCAAGCACGAATACTAATGAGTGCTTCAGTAAAGTAGATCGAAGAGTGAATAGGGTTAGAAATGTATACTTGAACCATCGAGGAAGCAAATTGCAATCTGGCGAGCTTGAGAGTGTAGGACAAGTAAAGGGATTCTTAGTCCCACAAAACTATGAAGTTGAATAATGAAATCATCTTACAGGCCTGCAAACTTGCAAGGAGGCAACCCCAAGATCTCTCACATGAAGGAAGCCCTGAGAAGTAAGCACCTCATAGGCCTATAGACCTTTCAAGGAAGGTATCCTCTAAGATCTCACATGAAGGAAACCTAGAAAAGCGCCTTACAGACCTGCAAACCTACAAGGAAGCATCCCCCAAGATATCTCATGTGGAGGAAGTTGAGAAAGAACCTTACAGACCTACAAACCTGTAAGGAAGGTATCCTCCAAGATCTCTCACATGAAGGAAACCCAAAGAAAGTGCCCTAGAAACCCACAGACCCGTAGGGGAGTGACCCCCAAGATCTCTCACATGGAGAAAGCTCAATAGAAGCATCCTATAGGTCCTTAGAATTGTAGGGAGGTATACCCCAAGATATCTCACATGGATGAAACTGAAGGAAGGGGACTCCGTAGAGTCAAAAAGTGGCTTTATAGGCACACCTGCAAAGTGACATGTTTACCCATAGATAGAATATGTCAGAAAGTGGCCATGCAGGATAGTAAGTGTACAGTCATGTAGACCATCAACAAGTTAGAAATTTTTTAAAGGGGTCCCTTGGGAACTGGGCGTGAAGAAGGGGGTCCACTCAAGGGACGCGCTGTTCGAAAGTATAGAAGAGATCTTTATTTCTCAAATTGATTCATCATCAAGGAATACTTTCAAAAGATGTTCACTTCATCAAGGAATTTGAAAGGAAGAAAATGTCTGCTTGTGAGGGGAAGGTCAAAGCTGCTCCCACCTCGAAGGAAAAGGTTCTCAAGTTCTTTCTTTACGAACCCATGATGAAGGAAACATGTTTTGTTAGAGTTTCAAGTCGAGAATGTGATTCTTGAAAAAATATTTTGGGAATATTCTCAAGAAAAGACTCGTTGAAAATGAATGCATTTTATAAAAATAAAAATGATGTAGAAGTGGTGTTGTCACACATGAAAGAGAAAACTCAAGCAAAGAAGAGAGAAAGATAAAAGAAAGACAAAAAGAAACACTACGAACAAAGTGCATAGGGGTAGCCTGATATTTTGATGTCAAAACTGCTCATAAATATATATGTAGTATAATAATAGTATATAAAATGAACTGTCATCAACCCCCTACTATATCAGACTATGTGAAGAATGCACGAGAAGACAAAGTAAAAATAAAAAAATTGGGTCAACATGGAAGGGAAGCTAAATGCCCCTAACGCTTTGCATCATCCCTAATTTATCAAAAATCAATCACAAACATGGAAGAATGATGATACAAATAGAACAAGGTTTATGACACAAAAAAAATGCATGTATCCAAAAAAAAGGTCATCTAGGCATACATAGCATGATCACGGGGGAACACATCACAACACACACACTCATCTAATGTAAAGATAAAGAAGGGGTCTCCCCTAACACTGGTCGACCAAGAGGTCATTTGCTTCCTAGTCTAGATCATCATAGGGGGAAGGAAGACAAGCCTTCAGTGGTGGAATGTTAAGGGGAGGAGCTTCTAACCCTCCCACAACAAGTGCTAAGGAAGAGAGCCCTACAAGGTCCTCTCCATCGAGCTATTGTGGAGCTAAGGTCAAAAACTTTGAAAAGATCACTGACAAGGAAATTTTTTTTCCATAGAGTTAAACATGCACTTTACAAGAGTGCCATGTTTAACCTCAACATACAGAAAAGGATGCACCTAAGATTCACTGCTAGGCTCACTAAATGATTCAGGAGTAGTGACGAACTTAGGGGAATCTGGGATTGGTTTTGTCACTAAGACAAAACAAGTCAATGTGGGACCAAATTTTGGAGAAGGAGGGATCTTCTTATGTCCTCCATTGTTGGAAGGACCACCTTCCACCTTCTTCTTTGCCAGAGGATGTGAACTCCCCACATACGAGGTGAGAGGTGTAGAGGAGGAGAAAATCGTAGTAGACAAAAATGAGGTTTTCATCATATGTACGAGTCCTGAGAAAGGAAAGACATAAAAAAAGGTGACTCAATTGAAGGATCAATGGAAACCTGCACCTTTTTGGGGTCAAGTGCATTTGTACTCACGTTGGAAGTTGGAAGTGAGAAAAAATAGATTGGGCAGAAGCAGAGGCGAGGAGAGAGGAGGACATAGCAGGAGGCCTTGATACAAGGGTGGTCATCTCCTCTTCCTCCTCTACAAGGTGGCAAGCTTAGTAGTGAGAGCCTTTCGCTGATGCTTGCGCTCATGCACTAGGAAGTTTCTACGACTCTTTGAACCAAAGGTTGATGACTGGGAAGAAATGAAGGGCTCCTGCTCAGCCTTGGGAGTGTCCAATACAACCATTTTTGGTGGAGAAATGGACTCCTGAATGGAAGTAGGAGGAGCAGGTTGTGAAACAACGAGGGGAGTCAACTCAAGTGCCTTGGTAGTGGGCCTCTTCCTATTTATTGCTTTAGGACTAGGAGTGGTAGGAGGCCACAATGCAAATTCCCTTCAGGAACCTTTCTTTCTACTATACAAATAATACCAAGGTCCGGGAGACTTATTAGGGAGATATGATATCCTGATCTTGGGTCTACGCTGAGGAGGTATCATCAGAATCAATGGATAAAGATCACGCTTGCTCATCCAATACTCTTCTCAAGAAAAGGAGCAAACAAGTTAGCCCAACGAGAGGCAAGCTTCTCCTTTCATTTTCGGGAAGAGGAGGCAGTTGGCTGATGTGCTACAAGAAGAGCCAATTTTGGTTGTCCCTTGTCCCCAATCTTATACTTCATGTAGTTCTTGTAAAGTAGGTCCATTCTTGGAGGAAGCAGACCAACCAGGGTGGGCCAAAAGTGGTCTAATGAATATCCCCCATGAGACACCAGAGGTTGGTATATAGTGTCATGCACTACATGCACAACACTATCAAGGGAGAACTTTAAACATTTATGAATAAAAAAGGTGATTCCATTCATGGAAGCTAGCCAAGGTATGCCTAGCTTCATCTTGAAAAAATCTGATTGTGGAATGTCATCCAAGACTATGTCAACAACCCTAGGTCCAACTAGGACAGACAAAGTTATCGAGCCATATGGTTTAAGAAAAAAACCATCATGCATATGGATGGTGGATTTTGTTTCTTCATACTCTTTTTTGTGTAACGAGTTAAGCCACAACATCTCCTTTGTAATAACATTCACTCAACTCATGGGGTCCACTAAGACCCTTGTCATAATGTTACCATTGAGGCAAGCAAGAATATAGAGGGGAGAGGGCTTGTTATTCAAAGGTAGATCCTATGAAGTGAGTGTCACATTCGGGGAATCAAACGTAGGTTGTGTGATAGGAGTAACCATGACCATGTTAACATAGGCCTCAGGTTGAGTGACAAAATCAATGGGATCGATAATCATGTTAGTAGAATGCGACAGAAATGGGTCCGTGTATATCTGCAATTCACTATTAGCTTTTGCCACCAATTTTTTGTGTTTTTTTTGCTCCCATCAAGATAAATAGTACCATCGTCGATGCTGTCCTATATCTCATGACATAGGCACATACAACATTCAATATCATGTCCATTAACTCGATGGTACTAACAATAGGTATTTGCATCATACCAATCAGAGTAAGGTTCCTTAAGAGGTTTAGTGTTTGACAAGGTTACAATCTTATCCTTCAACAACTTTTGCAAGATGGAAGAATAAGATTTTGATAACTTTGTGAACTTTTGGTTGTGCTTGAGGCTGTTATCATCTGCAACAACTACTACATTCACATCAGCCTTACCTTTCCTGGAGATTGATATGATGGAATTTCCTTTAGAATGGGAGTGTGAGGAGGATCCCCTAATCTGAACTACCATCTATTGACACTCCCATAGGGTCGCACACAAATACCAAACAGAAGGATACTTCATAAGGGAAAATTTTTCTTACCAGGGCCTTTGTATTTTCCTTATGAATACCTTCTATACATTAGAATGAGGTAGCAGATACGAGATTTGCAAAAAGAGTGCTTGATATCTCGCTATAAAATCAGTGATCTTTTCATTATCACCTTGTTTGCACCAGGCGAGATATGAAAAGGTCATCTTTGGTCCAATGTTAGTTTGAAACAGTCATAGGAATTGGTTTACAAGTTGGTAAAATGAGAAGATGGAATTATCAGGCAAGGAATAGTACCATTTGAGTATTGTATCCTTGAGAGATTGAGGGAATAGTTTTTCCATCAATGTGTTGTGATGGAAGAAATCTGTGCATAGGGTGTTAAAGGAAAACACATGTGTTTGTGGTTCCCCTCTGTTGCCATATTTCTCAAATTTAGGAATCTTCATTCCTTGAAGGAATGGAGTGTTCAGGATTGCCACTAAAAATAGGCTATGCTGGAAGAAGGGTTGAAAGATAGGCTAGGAAAAGGCTTGGGAGAGACTCGCCAACTGGCTCTACATCATACCCATATTCTAAAGAAGAGTGTTCAGAATATGGTCATTAGAAGACATAGGGCCAGAGGAACCTCCTGTAGAACCACCACCAGAGCCACCACCAGAACCACTAGTGTGACCACCACCGAAACCACTACTAGATCGACCACCACTATTAGGGCCTCCATCTGAGCCACCTCCACTTCCGAAGCCACCACCATGGCCTCCATCAGAACTGCCTCCACTAGTGCCACTTCTACCGCCGAAGCCACCACCACTACCAAAGCCTCCACCACTCATCTCACCAAAATTTTTGGAGGTGACAGGAGGGGTGAAGTTGAAACCCAAGGGGATCTTGTTCACTTCGATAGCTTCGGATCCCTTGGAGGTAGAGGGGATGCTAATCAAAGGGACGACATCAACCATGTACACCGACGTGGGAGGCATCAAAATTCCTAGATGTCTCTCATGATCTTCAAAAGTGGCCCCTTGTATAATGTTAGGATTGTTTGAAGGAGCACATGATTCAGTCAGACTAGTGAGACTAGCCAGGAGTTCTATGCCTATTTAATCTTTTCCAACCATATAATTCAACTCACTAATGACTCGAGTAGCCCTAGCCATCTTTAGGTTTCTTTCCAAGTGATTTTCTAAGTCACCCAACCCTTTGCTAAGGGCAAAGACATATTCTAAAGGAATTTTAACAACCTCATACTCATCTATCGATGATGATGTGGGAGACACAGGAGGAGTGGGGAATTTCTTAGTCTCATCGGAGATCCCTACCTCACCCCTCGACAACTGCTCCTGTGCAGCCAAACCAATGGTGGAACTGACAAAAAAGGCCTGTAGAGAAACCTATAGTGACCTTCATCCTTTCCATTGAAAGGTGTCATATAATTCTCCTAAAAATATACCTGGAGGTTGTGGACTAGGTTGTGATGCTCATAAACCTTCACAAAACTTAGGGGCACAAAAATCACAAGATATAAGAGAAAGGCCTCAACATCAATGAATGAACAAACGTTGGTTCATGTTGGATTCACCAAAAATGTAAGAGAGGGGAACCAACGACGTTCAAGGCCCCAAGTCATGGAGAGCCAAGAGCAGAAGGATTCCCTAACTTACCTCACTCTAAAGGGAATGTTTCAAAGTAAGGGACGAGAATGATGAGGACTATAAGGTCCTTCAATCACTCTTTAGAACAGAAATCCAGAATGGGGCTAGGCGAGCCAATTTTTGGGTTCAACATTGTACCTTAGGTAACTCTCTTCCGAAGGATGGAAGCACAATTTTGGGATGACAACGTGGTGCACTAGAATCTCTCAGGTGCATTGGAATCCATATGACCAAAGGACTGAAAAGATAGTAAGAACCACCAAAAAACAAGCTGACGACCTAGCTAGTGATTTTTAAGGGAACAAAACAAGACTATGAAATAAGAGAAATACAAATGAATATGATAAAGTAAATATATTAAAGCTAGGGTGACAAAGATGATCTCACAAAAGATCTTGTTTGCTAGCAAGACCCAAATGCATGTCTACCTACATACAAGAAAGAGGGAAATGGGTTGGGGGCTGTATAGGGGTCTGCCTCAGTCAAACCCTCGTTTTGATGTTTTCACCTCCACATACAACTAAGAAAGCAATGATAGAGAAATATATGATAAAGGAAAGAAAGTAAAGGACACAATAAAAACTACAAAATAGTAATGTGCTACTCAACCAATCATAGAGGAGAGGAGTGAAAATGATTACCACCTCCACCAAGAGCTCACTAGCTAAGGGAGGAGAAAAGAGAGGACTCAAGCCCCTGCTGCAATGATGTTGTTCCACAATTGCTCTACGAAGTTGATGGAGTTTTGCTGCTGCTGCTATGGAGTTCCAAAGTGCTACTTGGGAGTGATGGATGCTAAGATAATGCTTGAGAATGCTAAAAGAGATTGCTAGAATTTGTGAAGAAGATGAAATGCATGAAGGAAGAGTGTTTTTGAAGGTCGGATGAGAAAAATGACCATATTCCAATTGGTTGGTTGAAGAGGGGCATTACAAATCAACCCTAATAGGAAGTGTAATGCCTCTACCAACTCCAAATGCAAGAATCCATGAAGGACGTAAGCACACCATGCAGACATTTTCGCATCGCGCGGGAATCCCCGATAGTTATTCTTCTACTGACGGAAAACATAGATGCCAAGTGGAACGAAGGTAGCGGGCTGATGTGGAATTTTTCCTTCGGATTTGGTTTTCTAAGGTGAGGAAGTGTAAAATGGGAATTTGCATAAGGGGTGAAAATTTTCTCCTATACAGTTATATAATGTAATGCAAGAAGTATAAAAGGGGGAATATCCCAAGACAAGTGTCAAAGCTAGGTTTCATCACAAAAGTCCTTCGCAGTACATTTTCATGTCCCAAGGACAAAGAAAAAAATTACTGAGTGATGGAGGTCGTAGATGGTGACACATGTCCAAATCTCATTGCAGCACATTGTTTCTTCATAGTAGAAGTTCATTTCTTTAACACAAAGTAGAAATGCGCTAGCTAGTATAGAGCCAAGAGATAGAGAGCTATGTGGTGCTTTGTGATTGGAATGCATTGCTCCTTCATAGTTCATTCTCTCTTGGGGGAAATTTAAAAGATTTTGTGATGAAATAAAGTGACACACAAGCCATTGATCTCATGCTTTATCCTAGATCAATGGTCACATTTTAAACATAATAAAGTGATCACCAGGCATTGATCTCCACCCTCCATTTCTGATCAAATGGTCAAAATTCAATTTCTCAAATGGCTAGTCATGGCAATTTGTAAAAGTGCTTGTAGTAATGGTTGAGCGACATATTTAGCTACCAATATTGGATTTTTCACTATAGAGCTTGTTCTTTATAGTTTTTCATTCTATATTCAGTGCAAAAGTTGCATCCATGCTTCTTTATGTGCTACAAGGAAATTCTTTTTGTTGCAAATTAGATTTCTTGGTGGATTTCATGGTAGTCATCAACTATGCACTTATAGGGCATTAAATTTAGAGGTATAGCATGCACATCAAGGTTCTTCAGGCTTATCTTCTACACAAAATTTAATGATCAACTCCTTTTCTCTCAATCTAATCAGATTTCCTCTAAATTTATAACCCTAGTAGGGTTAGGGTTTGGTTTGAAGTCATTCAAGTTATGCTTACACTATAAAAGAAAGGATTATATTCAGTCTAAGGGTTCTTCCTCTAGCTCCTTTAGGGTTTTTCTTTGGTAGACATGTATTTTTACATTAATCAAATGTAAAGATTGCTTCAAAGCTTTATGTTAATAATATTCAACCATTTATCACTATTATCTCATGCATGATTGAGTAAAATTCATTTACCTTCATGTTCTAGTGAGTGTTTTGGTTATCTTATTGGTTTATGGTGTCATTTGATGCATGAAGAAACAAATTTCTATCTTGGTGCATCACCCCTTTTCCCTTTACTATCCCTTTTCTCCTATGAGTTGTTAGAATAGAGTAGTGGTAGGGTTCAATGTGTTTGGTTGGACCAACACATTGCACTTAGATCAAAAGAGGAAGTTGGCCTTCTTTAAAGATTTGACCTCAACTTGCAAGGTCCCACACCTTGAGGTCATTTCCATGGTGTCATTAGAATGTTGAGCTCAGTGTTCAACTGGGTACAATTTTAGGTGACAACGGTAATAAAAATAGTTATATTTTCTAATTTTACATTCTTGTGTTAAATAAGGAAATTTTTTAATATCATGCCAAATCCCTAGACTTGAATTAATATTTAAACATATTCCTATTCATTTAGTGATACTACCATGATTTTACTATGCATCCAAGCTTCCAAGAATTAGAGGATTTTTCATAGTTCACACATAGATTAATATATCAAATCCATTCTCACAATTTGGGATGTGATAGAAACCTCTCTTTTGGATCATAATTTTTAATTATCTTATATAATAATTCCATATACAATAATATGATGATAATTGTATCCCAATTGAAAGTTAGTACAATGTTAATATCATGGTTTAAATTCAATAATATTACCTACTAATTGGGTGATAGCTCGACTTTATATAACAAACTCCTTAGGAATAATCATACTATTATCAACATCAAGAATTATGTCACTTGTTAGTCTCCCTCAATTATGCATCAACACACTTTAGCAATATTATTTATCCTTTTAATATTTTTATATAAATAAAAATAAATGATGCAATATTATTCTTTGTTACTAACACTCAAAGATCATATGTTAAATGATTCTAGTTCAAGTATGAAGTAATTATACTAAACGTGGAATAGTCAATGAAATTCCTATACAACTCTTGTACCCTTGAATTTAAATGTAAACATGAAAATACCTTAGCATGCAATATTATATATACAAGTTCATTCTTTTAATTACTTGATTCTCTATATTTTAATTCCTCAAGTTTTATCCTTTCAAAAACATTACAAATGAAAGGAAGTTAGATAAAATTTTATAATTAACCTATGAGATAAGTAGTGCTAAATAAAAAATATTTTCACTATTTGCAAAAATAAATAAAAAATATAACATTATATAGTGTTTTCCTTAGTAAAACCATTTTAGGAAAAACCTCAACTTCCAAAACTTTCAACCAATTATATTTATAACTTTACAATGATTGCAACACATTTATAGCTCAAGCCTTCATAGAAGATCACACCAATCAATAATTCTAGATAGATTTTGGTAGAATAATGATACTTACAAATACATATGATAATACTATTAGCCTCTTTTCATCCTTAATCCTAAATAGTCAAGTTTCATAAATGCAAATGTTTGGAAGTCTTAGGAACCAAAAAGAGAAGAGGAAAAATCATTTTTATTTTTGTTAAGTCTCAACTACCCATGTTGAAAGTTTCTTTTGGAGAGTTTAGAGCACATAGAAATGAAAGGTGTTAGATTATTTGGTTGTTTTTTGTATTGAAGGAGTCCTCTATTTTGACATTAGAGAAGGAAACACCTATTTTTTCTAGTCCTTTCCCATGTTGCAAAGGTATTGAGGAGGTTATAAGGTCTATGAGTGCTTGCACACATTGCAAAGGAAAAATATGCATGCTTACCCACATTGCAAGGAAGTTGAGAAGTTATAGGAGCATATTCAAATCTCACCACACATTTAGAGCTTCCTAAAATGCATATTCTAACTAGTATGTACCCTACACCTATATATTTAGCAAGAAATTTTCAAGCAATAAGTTTGAAATGATAAGGAATGCCTTTAAATGCTAAGACCCTATGATTGGTTTGTAAAGAAGAGATAAGGGTTTGTATGGAGATCCAAAGTACTCTAAGTAAGTTAAGGTAGCGAAACAACTTCCTACACTAATATTGAGAGGAGAATATTGCAAAAAATTTATAGATCTTTAATAGTTACAAAAACTTAAATAGAAATAAGCACAAATATCATGCATACCACAACACACTGGTTTACATGGGGAAAACCCTTTCAGGAGAAAATTTCCACACTCCAAAATGCACCTAATATATTATTCAAAAATCACAAAGATTACAATATACTTGCAAAGCAAGCTTCTCACAGTAGTATCACCACTCAAAGATCCAGAGGCAATATAGACACTATCAGACCTCATAATACATCGTAATACATAGCCGTAATACAATGCCCTTATAGAATAGGATTACCTTCTAGGGAAAGTCAAACTAATAGAATATCGGTTGTTAGATATAAGACATAATGATGAATGGTCTAGATTTACAGTAATAAAATATAAATAAAATTTTCCTTTCACAGGCGTTGCCCTCGAGCCCCCTCTAAGGTGCACTACCCCTAGACCCCAGTTGAGGGGATGATTCCCCCAGACTCCTCATGGGGGGGATCCCCCCCACACCCCCTGTCATCATCAAATGAACAATACCTTATGTAATTGCAAGGTTGAGACACATTTTCTTAAAAAATATCCTACTTTTCGAACACCTTGCAAGGACAATGAAAGGGTGACATCATCATCTCTTAATTGCTAGGGTTTGAAAGGCCCATAGTCTCTAAACACCATATGAACTTCTTTGTGCTCAAAGACTTTGTTAAAGAATTAGCAACATTCATCAAAGTCTCTACCTTAACTAGTAGTCTAGCTTCACCCTACCATCTTTGACCATATCTCTAACAAAATGATACGATACATCAATGTGCTTGGTCCTAGCATGAAATGTTGGGTTCTTGGATAGAAATATCACACTCTGAATATCACAATAAATTATCACTAGACCTTATTTTATTCAAATATCCGAACATAGTCTCTTAAGCCACATGCCTTCTTTACAAGCATGAGTAGCTACCATATAATCTACTTCCATAGTGGACAAAGCAACCACAACCTAGCGCTTACTCATCCAACTAATTAAACCACCAAATAAATTAAAAACATAAGTATCAGTGGATCTTCTACTATCAACATCACTTGCCTAGTCTGAATCCACATAACCATGAATATCAAGGGAAATCTCATCTTTAGTCATATTACTATGATAACAAAAGGAGTAATCTAAGGCACTACAAAAATATCTGAAGACTCTTTTAACTACATCACAATGGACTCTACAAGGATTAGACATATATCTGGAAAGAACTCCCAATGCTTGGGAAATGTCTAGTCTTGTACAAACCATAGCATACATCAAACTTCCAACTGCACTTTGGTAAGGCACTCTTCTCATGTATTCCATCTCTAGTGGGGATTTTGGAAAATATAAAATAGATAACTTTGTTCCAAATGAAATAGGAAATCACAATGGTCTACAATATTTCATACCAAACCTCTATAAAATTGAGTTGGCATACTTACTTTGGCCAAGCCATAGCTTTCTGTTCACTCTATCTCTTCTAATTTCCATCCCAAGAATGTGTTTACCTACACCAAGATGTTTCATTTCAAATTTATTAGCAAGTTGAGATTTCAATTCTGAAATCATACCTTTCCCTTTACCAATAAATAACATATCATCAACATATAATGCAATAAACAAGAAATGATCACCATTAGTTTTGTAATAAACACAATGATCTGATTTAGAATGCTCAAATCCAAAAATTGACACATATGTATCAAATTTTTGGTACCACACCCTAGGACTCTGTTTTAGGCCATACACATATTTATTTAATTTTCAAACCAATTTGCTTTTACCTTTCACTACATAGTGCTCTGGATATTTCATATAAATATCCTCCTCCAAGTCACCATGAAAGAAATTAGTTTTCAAATCCATTTGCTCAACATCTAAATCATAAGTAGCAACAATAGAAAGCAAAAATCTAATGAATGCCATTTTTGCAACAAGAGAAAATATCTCACCATAATCAACACCCTCAACTTGAGAGTAACCTTTTGCAACCAACCTTTCTTTTAATTTCTCAATACCTCCATCTGAACCAATATTTTTCTTGAAGACCAATTTGCAACCAATAGGTTTTTGGCCTTCAGGAAATGGTACAAGATCTCATGCATCATTCTTTTTCAAAGATGGCATTTCTTCATCCATAGCAATCTTCCAGGATTCTACATCATTCATACTTAATGCCTCTTCTATTGATCTAGGTTCATCCATGTTAGTATTCAAAGAAAATATACATCTCCAATCATCAGGTGAATTCCTTTCAGGTGTCTGTCTATTCCTTGTAGACCTATGAACAAGCTGAGTTGGACGTTCTTCCTCCACTTCTAAAGATTCAGAGCTAGATGAGCTCTCCTCAACTTCTTGTCTATCCAAGGGCCTCAATTCAAATTTCTCAGGTGTAGAAGGAAATTGAATCACATCTTCCTGTTTACATTTTTTTGGCTGCAATGTAACAAAAGAAGGCTTAGTTTCTATAAAAATAACACTTCTACTATGTATTACCTTCTATGCAATAGGATCCAAAAGCTTGTATCCTTTCACACCATAACTATATCCAATGAAGATACATTTTACAGCCTTGTTCTCCAACTTTGTTTGCTTCTCCTTTTGCACATGTGCATATTCCTCACAACCAAAAACTCTAAGATGTCTTAAGGAAGGCTTGCAAACCGACCATGCCTCTATAGGCATCTTATCAACAAGAGCTGATGTAGGAGACCTGTTAATCAGGTAACAAGTAGTGGCAACAACTTCAGCCCAAAACCTTTGTTCTAGACGAGCACCACTCAACATACTCCTAGCCTTCTCCATCAGTGTCCTATTCGTTCTTTCTACAACTCCATTTTGTTGTGGAGAATATGGAGTTGTATTTTGTTTATGAATACCAAAATCTTTATAGAATCTATCCAAATCATTAGAGGAAAATTCACCACTATTATCAATCCTCAAAAAAATTATTTTCTTTTCATTCTACAACTCAACCATTGCTTTAAATTCTTTAAATTGATTGAAAACTTTAGATTTACTCTTTAGAAAATATACCCATGTCCTACTATAATCATAAATAAATGAAACATAAAATGTGGATTTACCAATTGAAGGAACATCTACATGACCAAACACATCAGAATGAATAAGATCCAATACACCACAAGATTTATGAGAACTCGAGTAAAACTAAACACTATTTTTTTTCCACAAATGCAATGCTCACATAAATCAAATTCAATATTACAATAAGACAAACCTTCAACAAGGTTTTTATTTTTCAAGGTCTTTAGACCCTTTTCTCCAATGTGGTCAAGTATTTGGTGCCATAACATAGTTTTCTCTATAGGTAACTTTGATTTAGAAGAAAGAGCACCCTTGGGTACCTAAAATCCATGACCATCTGGTGAAGGTGAAACCCTCACTTCTTCCACAAACTTGATTTTCATAAAATTACTATTACACTCAATAGTTCATGCATCAAGCTTATACAATGTTCCATATTTGACATATCTAGCAATCGCCATAGCATCTCTGGCTATCTTGCATCCTACATTAGAAAATACTACTTACACACCTACATCTATTAGTTTACTCACAAATTAAAAAAATTGTGCTAAACCAAGCATATGTAACACACCATTAATCCTTTTTATTCTACCATCAGGAAATATGATTTTAAATTTACTATGGCCAACAATGTCTAAATGAGAATCATCACCCAAGTACACCTTATCTCCATCAAACTCTTCATATTCTGAAAACCAATCTTTATTAAAGGTCATATGGAAAGATGCACCTAAGTCAATTAATCATGCATCATTACTTGTACGAGTTTCCCAAGTTGCAATAAATGTGTCACCATCTTCCTTCTCAGATTTAGAATCAAAATCAAATCTCTTATTTTTCTTCTTCTTTTCTTCTTTACAGTCCTTACAAACATGTATAGGCTTATTTCAGTTCCAAAAAATAAATTTGAATTTTCCAAGAGACTTAGATCTCCCCTTGGACTTGGATTTGTCATGCTTTTCATTCTTCTCTCCTTTTTACTTAGGTTTTCCACAAAAATTCATGGCCTCCTTGGAACTGATGGATACCTTCCTCCTCATCTCTTTAGAAAGAAAAGAAACCACCACATCTTCAATCTTGAATAAACAAAATTACTCCCAATAGCCATAACAAGAGAATCCCATGGATCAAGCAAGGAACAAAGCAGGATTTGACATTTCTTTTCCTCATCCATTTTGACACCAGTTGATGCCAACTGAGCCACCAACATATTGAATGCTTCCAGGTGGTCTGTAATTCATCCACCCTCTTCCATTCTCATGGAATACAATTTATTCCTCAAGAAAATCTTGTTCACTAAATATTTGGCTTGATACATCTCATCAAGCTTCTTCCATAGTTTTTGTGCAGAGGTCTCTTCATGGAAATTGATTAAATTTTTTTTTTCCAAGCACAATCTAATTAGACCCTTGGATTTACGGTCCATATCATCATATTGAGCAGCTTGGGTAAGATCTGCAAACCTTGAAACATTCTCATCAACAACATCCCACAAATCTCGATCCACCAACAGATCCTCCATCTTCAGCTTCCACATTTAAAAATTATTTCCAAAAAAATTATCCACCTCTATTCTCCCTGATAAAGTTGCCATCTGAAAACTCCTCCAACAATATCACCAAGTGTCTTCTGCACAAGCTCCCACTCAAATCTAAATTAGTTCAAAAAACCTCAACAACCCACAACTGAAACCAAAGGTGATCAAGCTTTGATACCACTTGTAAGGAAGCTAAGGTAGTGAAACAACTTCCTACACTAATCTTGAGAGGAGAATAACGCAAACTTTTACATATCTCTAAAATTTATAGAAACTTAAACAAAAATAAACACAAATATCATGCATACCGCAACACAATGATTTGCGTAACGGAAAACCCTTTCAAGAGAAGAACCCCACACTCCAAAAGCCACCCAATATATTATTCATAAATCAAAAAGATTACAATACACTTGTAGAGAAAATTTCTCAAAGGAGTATCACCACTCAAAGATCAAAAGGCAATATGACCGCTATCAGACTCTCATAATGCATTGCAATACACAACCATAATACAATGTCCTCATAAAATAGGGTTTCCTTCTAGGGAAAGTCAAGCTAATAAAATATCGACCATCAGATATGAGACATAATAATGAATGGTCCAGATTTACAATAATAAAATATAAATAAAATTTTCCTTTCAGGGGAATTGCCCCCAAGCCCCCACTAGGGCACGCTTCCCGTTGACCCCAACCAGGGGGATGATCCACCCAAACTCCTCATGGGGGGGATCTCCCACACACTGCCTTATCATCGTCAGATGAATAGTACCTTATGTAATTGCAAGGTTGAGACACATTTTCTTAACAAGTACATGGGTAATTGCATAAATATGGGGGACCCAAAATGAGTCTTAAGTGGCCACCTTTTTTATTGAAATTAGGAAATACTGACCTTGGATAAGAAATTGAAGATAGTTACACTCAAATTTGAAGATGTGATGAAAGCAAGAATTGTAGTGCTCTGAATCTTCTTTCTAAACTACTATTTTTTTTAATGATAGGGATTAAGGGGTTGAAAATGGAAAAAAAATCATCAATACCTCTATGGATGGAAAGTGCTCATCTCTAGCATTTCGACGATATCTTATTTGTTGAAATCCAATGCTTGAAGAAAAAATTATGAATTTTTGAAAAGCTGGCTGAATTTAGGCTACCTAGAACAGGTTTTCTAGCCAAAAAGTTTGCTTCTGATTTGATTTCTAAAAAATCTATTCATAGTGAGTAGACAATAATAGAAACCTAAAAATATTTTGATGCGAAGAATAGAACCCAAAAATATTTTTTTCAATCCAACAAGTAAAAGATGAAAAAAAAAAATTCTTTTGACCTTCAACTTGTAGAATAATGATTTATGGCACTTTTTGGACAATAATTTTCTTCAGATTTACTGAAGATATGCAAATCTAAAATATACCCAGATGAGATTTTGACCCTGGCTACAAAACCTAGAAATCCTTTTTCCTACAAATGAGTGGAAGTTGTAGTTTTGATGTAAAAATGAAAACAACTCCAATAAAAAATGGCTTGCATTATTACCCCCTTTACAACTATGTTAAATGATCTCTAATTTGGATTAAACAAAAGCCAAATATGAATTTCTTGAGCCTTCTGGATGCATTGGAATAGTAAAAAAATACTACAAGTATAACCAAAAATGCTGCAATCACCCGATTCTCACAAATCATATATACAATATGAAGAGGTTATTAATCTTTGCAAACCCTTTATGATTCTACAGATTGTTCAAGAATGCAACAAAAGTGCATACAAGAATTTACAATATTTTTACAAGAAACTCAATCTCTCAATCAGGAATCTAAGAACTAAGATTTCTCAAAACAAAATTTTTGATACCATGTTAGAAATTTGAAATAGATTGAATAACCCAAGGAACTTTTTAAGAGAAAATCAAAGCTACAAAAACTGGAAAATCATAAAGAATGCACACTAGAACTATGAGAGATTATGTAATGTCAATATGGTAGAATGCATTAAAAGCTTCCAAGATTGCTTGATACAATGCAAATATGTATGAATGCATGCAAATAAAAGCTAGGTAGTGAGCTTATATAGAACTTAGGAGAAGAGGTAGATGGAAAATCCAACCAATAAGAATCAACCACAAAAAGTGGAGGATGCCACCAAAAGAAGAAAGTGGTTCCACCCTTTAAGGGGACACCACACACTTATCTCCTAGTAATAAACTCACTTTATTATCCTAATAAATCTTAATTAAGTGTAGGAAAAACCTAGGACTAAGAGAAAATAAATTAACCTACTAGGAAAATAAAAACCCACACCAACACTTTCAAAAGAGTCCATCTTCAAAAGAAAATGATCAAAAGAAAGAGAAAAGTGGCATGGGCACTTGGTTTTAAAACTAGTGTCAGGAGTTATCAATGTTCTCACAAACTTATCAAGCTCCAACACCAAACCAATAACTTCATATTTTCGGGTCAATAATAGAATGAAAGGTAACTTTTCAAAGTTCAAAGGAACTTTTAAAGTTGTGACAACTTCGTCAGGCTCCAAAAAGGTTCTCACAACCTTGTTGGTGCCTAACATGTAACTCATAACTCCAAGTCCTCCAATGTGAAGTTAAGAAAATAATGAAGATAATTGAACTGAGCATCGATTGAGGTTTTGAAACCATTTTCAGACTCATAAAAGGTTTTAAAAGAACCTTTCAAATTTATGACTGTCTTATTCATCAAGTGAGCTTGAAGTTGGTGCTAAGTAAGTCACCTACCTTGCATTAAAGTTTTTCAGAACCGAAAGAGGTGAAATTAATGCCGATGTATATGAAGAGAAAAATTCTATATAATGTAGTTGTTTTATGCATTTGTAAGTAAAAATTGAGGGTTTTCAAAGCTCAAAGACATAGAATTGTGGTGAATGGTTGGGTAGAAATAAAAGCTTAAATTCTTCTCCAGAGTAAGTCTTAGAAGATATTTTAATAGTTAAGTGCATTTATTCACTAAGAGAACAATTTCATAACTTGAATTGAGAAAATTCCTTAGTTACTTGAGAGAAAAATTTAGAATTTCTAGGTGGTACTCGACCAAAAAAATTCTAGAATTTGGGCATTAGGATTGGGAACTAGAATTCAAACAAAATAAAGTATAAGTACTTTGGATATGAACATCTAGCTAATTTAACTAAAAAATTACTTGAAATTGGAGATACTAGGTTAGGGCACATAAATCTTGATGAATTTTGGGAAAGGGTGAACAAGCTAGATAGAGCTCCAATTACTAAAAGGCTATTTGAAAGTAGTCTACTTGAAGCTGTTGCATTTCTTGTAGCTATGTAATGCCTAAATCTTTTCATGGAGTGTACCAACCATTACGACCCTCAGACTAGAGAGATTAGAACAAATTATGATAATTTGTTGATAACCCTTGATAGAGCCCCATTAGCAATTGTTTTAGGTTACTTTAAAGAGAAGTTTTTGTAGACTCCAACTTTATACTATCACAATGTCGCTTCAGTGAGAAGAAAGGGTATTACAAAAACATTATTTCTTTAAAACACTGGTTTGATGTTCTGAAAAATGGGAAATCCTAGTTACCTAAAAACTTGCATAGGTCACATTTCAGAGATAAAATTTTAGATATCATTATATTGTTGCATAGATTAAGAGGTAATGTGAAAGCCCATGAATTTGAAGAGTGAATGTTCTTAGTATAAATTATTTTTTCTAGCTAATAATACTTGGACTAGGAAACCCTTATCAGTGACATATTGCATAATATGATATTGAGCTTTGTTGTTAACAAATATTTCTATATGTCTTCATACCTCTTTTATGCCTTGGCATCCACTAGGCCTTTCTCGAGACTTCACCCTGTAGAAGAATTTGATGATCAAATTTAGATTTATAAATTTAGAAGCTACCAAAAATTTAGAAGGGTGAATGATGTATTCACCATGAAGATAGTCAGAGAATCGTAAGGTGATTTAGGGAAAAGGATTTCTCTTGAGGCCATTAAAATTATAAACAAATATGGTAGTCATTTCATTCAATTTCATAGGTTCACTTATATTAGAATAGGAGGGTATGATGGGCTACCTCACAAGTTTTCTAAGTATGCAAAAGATAGGTTCATTCTCATTGAATTTTGTAAGTGAATTGTAAAAGAGAACAAGAGATGTGCTGAGAGGAAAAAGGTTGGTATCCTATTCCCCATTAGCCTTGGGTATTGTCATTGTAAGTATCAATCATATTCCCTCAACTTGGAGAGGGATACTATGAATTTTACAATTTTTACTTATGATACAATATTTCCATTTGATAGTAATTTTTTTGTGAAAATAAATTTGCATCTTGGTCTTGCTTTCTATCATATTCCCCATATGGAAGATTATTGGGTTGATTGTTCAAATGACTATGAAGTCAAGAAATGGAGTTGGATGAGGATGAATTTAAGGAATATTGTTACTTTTAGATTAGGATGGGATATTGAGCGTGTATAAGATGATGAAACTGACTTGGTCAACCCAATCTACACTAGTCATATATAGATGCAACCTATGGTACCAATTGATTGGAGTCTCAGAGAACCCAAGGGTACTGAGACTAGAACTGTTTTAGTTCTAAAATGGACTCAAATATGGGTAGAAAAGAATAAATTTGAAGCTTCTAAAGCTCAACCTAAAGGGAGAAAAAGGACAATAGAATAGGTTAGTCCTAGCCAAGTAGGAACCTCTTCATCAACAACATTGTCGCCTCCCACACAATACACATTAACACCAAGTGGGAGTGGAGATGGAGAAGAACCCCCAAGAAGAGAAAAATCCCCAAGAATACATGTGGTGATGGTTCTCCAAAGGATAGTGGGATGGAAGATCAAATAGAGAAAGAGAAGGAGAAGGGAAATTAACAAGAACAAGAATTTGAGAGAATGGAGGTTGATTCCCTTGAAGATCAATCGAATCCCTCTTAAAGGGTGATTGAGAAGAGCATGTAGAAAGGTAAATCTCCCACATCCTTTCCTTTTGATTTGTAAAATTTAGCAAAAACCCATCCTTTAAAGAGAGCTCTTCAATTCTAAACCTTGATTCTTCTCAAGACATTGGTACCACCTCTTCTACCTCATGGTTAGAAAATACATTGGCTAGGAAGAGAAAAATAGTGCATATTAGCCTACTAGATGATGCTATTCTAGGGTATCTATTGCAAAAACCTCCTATGTCTAATAAGTTAAAAACTACTTCAAGATTGATGGAAGATAGCAGCTCCAAAAATTTGTTTATAGATATTGCATATCCATCTGCACAAAAAGAACCTAGTCAAGCTACCGTAGCTGACTATAACATGAAAAAGGTAGATTTGAGACCCCCTAGAAGAGATGGAAATGTCCACAACTTTCAAGTAACAACCATAACATTATTGGAGATGATTGAGAAGGATAAGAAAGATAAAGATGAATTGAAAAAGGCATTAAAGTTACTCTCCAATTATTTAAAGTCATTATCAACCCCTTCCCCCCAACTGGTTAGTTTGGAAAGCTCTTCCTCTGACCCTAATTCTGCAACTAGTAAAGAAATGGTAAGAAAAGTGCAAAAGGATGGCTATTGTCGTAGAGTCACTCAAGAATGGGTGATCACTAGTAGAATTTGGAAAATAAATGACTACGTGACTAAAAATTTTAGTCACATGACCAACGCTAGTAGTATTTGGTAAATAAATGACTAATTTGGTAATTTATAAGTGACTAATTTGGTCATCGGGTAAAATCACAACTAAATGACTAAATAAATGACTAATATCAGATAAATAAAAATGACTAAATAAATAACTAAATAAATGTGCTCATTATTAAAATCTTGGCCATAATTTTTATTTTAATAAACATACTCTAAAACCTTCGTCAAGACCTTATTTTCAATCGTAGCCTACCATAATTAATAATAAAATATTACAAATAAAATTACTAATAACTATTTTTTGTGGAATAAATATTTTGTCTTGTGGTGTGATCATATGAACACTGAAGTTTCTTCTAAATTGAATGCCCAACTCCTCAAAGGGACCAACTATGTAGTGTGGAAGATAAATATGCATACAATTCTCAAATATATACTATGATACTTATAAGTTTACATACTCTACATTTACTAGAGGAAAACAATGATATTACAAATACTTTACAAGTATGATTATATAAATTAGTTAAATTATAATAGAAGAGATAAAGATGGAGATAAAAAAAATAAAGAGATATAGACAAAGAAATATAGAGGTAGAGAGATAAATAGGAATAGAGATATAGATGGAGAGAAAGATTGAAAGAGAAAGGAATAGAAAAAAGAGAGATAATACAAGAGAGATAGAAATATAAGAGATAGAAAGAGAAAGATAGACAGAGTAAAGAAAAAATAACTTTTATTACTTGTTTCATGCCAAAAATCCAAGAATGGTATATGTCCTTGGGGAGTTATGCTCAAGGTAGCATGACATTTGATATAGACAAACAAACTTATAGAGAGAGAAATACATAAATGAGAGAGTGGGATAGAGATAAGATATAGAGAGAGAAAGACATAAAATGGAGAGGGAGATATAGATAAGATATAGAGAGGTGGATAGAGAAAAAATGAACTAAACTCCTATAATAAATTTACTATTATAAATATATAATTTTGCCTAATGAAAAAATACATTTAAAATATATATTTATTGAGTGAATGCTAATTGAGACCTTTGTTACATAAACAATATCATTTGCTAAATGACCTACCAATTGACCTCATTTACTACACATATGTCTGAAAAAATACACCAAAATTTTCTCTAATTGACCTTTCATACCTCTTTGGCATACCTATTGCACACCAAGGTGTAATTGCTAGTAATAATTTTATATATGTATTTAATATGTCAAAATGCTCATTATTAGAATATTGGCCATAATTTTCATTTTAATAAACATACTCTAAAACCTTCATCAAAACCTTAATATCAATCGTAGTCCGCCAAAATGGAGAAGTGAGTTGAAATCTTATTTTCAAGCATAGCTCGCTAAAATGGAGAAGTGAAAGTCGAAACCTTATTTTCAAGGTAGCCTGCCAAAATGGAGAAGTGAAAGCGTGACACCTAATTTAGGGTTGCAACCTTTGCCCATTTTTTTGCATCAAACACAATTTGTGTAGAATCTTGTGGTATGTCACTTTCCATGGTTTCAGTTAATTTTACTCTTCAAATTTGTACACTGTCAGGCCATTTTTTATTGTGTTAAGAATGATTTCTCATTGCATAGGTGAATTTACTATATTTTCCAAGCTTATTTTGAAACCAAGGATTCATAACAAGGCTTGTTTGCATTAATCTTAATATTGAAAGTGCGTGGTCTTGAATAGGAGAAACACAATGATTACAAGAACATTATATTTCACTACTAGATTTTCCATGCCCATGGTACCCATCTCGATCATGCTCTACTCATTCAATAGCTACATAAATCATCCATGTAAATGAGATAGAAAAAAGGGGTCACAAAAATTTTATATGAATTTTTATTTGTTTACCTATATCACATACATTTGCCTCCAGGGAAATATAGCTGCAATTGATTTTAAGCCTAGAGCTAAAAATGAGATAGACACATAGGGTCACTAAAATTTCATCTTACAATGGATCACAAAATTTGATCTTATAATCCTTCAACACTTGGGTCTACTAATCTGAATGCTTGGGGATTGTGTGTGATGACTTGCATAACATTGGAAGGCCCCTTCATCTCTACTACCTCCTTAATTGTGTTAACAATCTATCGTTTGGCCTTCCCATGATTTAAGCATCAATTACCTTAAGATCCTTTGGTTGGGCCTAAAATAGTCCTTTATAATATAATATTCTCTAAATAGGAAAGATGTAGAAGACCATTTTGGATCAAACACAATATTAGATGGCAGTCCACAAAATGGTTTGGACTGTAAGAATTAGCTATTTGTAGAAGGGGGTTAGAATGAGTTTAGATGAGGAGCTATACATGCATAATATAAATAAGTGGAGAGCCTTAATAGGTTTGAGGTGTCATTAGATGTTGAAGCATGAGCTAAAGATAACAAAATTGTAGAAGATAGAATTAGAGTAATGCAGACTACCATGCTACCTAATACACAAAGCATACAACTTTCACAATATCAAACAAAGTACAAAAAGGAAGAGATTAGGTTTAGAGATACTTACCTTGGGTTGATTCATCAATGTATTAATCACCCCCTTGGATTGCACCACTTTGTGAGAGATGGTTGTAGGTGAAGTCAAGATAGATAGAATAGAACCTAAGTAGACCAAAATTGGGGATTTCAAAGAATTGGTATACTTCATTGGTACAACTACCATTCATTAAACCTCAAAAAAAATTATACTAACTTTTTCCCCTTGGTGTAAGCTATTATTAGCCCTAAATCCTCTTCTTCTCTCTAAGGAAGATGTATATGCACAAGAAGAGTGAATGAACCATCTTCTTCTTTTAGAAATGTGAAAGGTTAGAAATTTCCTACTTGGCAACTTTTTCATTATGTTTTTGTACTCATTTTGGTTTCTATTTGCTAGACATGTTTTAGTTCCATTTGAATTGTTTTTTCCCCTTTCCCTAATTATAGATGGATAATGTATGGAGATCCAAATTTAGGAATACTTACCAGGTTGTGCACTAATGTCCGAACACTTGTGCTAGAAGGGTGCTAGTGTGAATGTTCAAATTTGAAAAAGTGACCACTTGTTCGTGCCCTAATAATTACTTTTTTTCCAATAGCCTTTTATCTTTAAAATCTATAAATCTAGTTTTAGCCTCCATTTTTTGGGTTATACAAGAAGAAAATAGAAAATTTAGCAAGCATTTATAGTCTCTCTTCAACATGCCCAATTGATCAACATGACTCCATTACATAGAAGGGAAACAAGCAAGAGATTTGAGGATTGGAGTTTTTTGAAGCCCCTAGAGCCATAATAGCCATGGAATCTTAGTAACCTCATAATCCCATATATTCTCTTATCCAATCTCTCATTCACTCCATTGGAAGCCATAGATTGTCATTTCCTCTTCCCCTCTTGAAGCCATAGCTGAAAACCCTTGCCATAGCCTTCCCTATTTGGATATAAGACCTTTTTGAATTTTTCCTATTCCTACATTCTCCATTTATTTCTTTTGTGATCATCATCACTCTATTTTATATCCATGATTAACATACCACTATTACATAGTTTTTCTTCAAGGGTTTATGTTTTTTATCACAAAATATTTGCACACAATACATCCACCATAACTATGTTAGCAAACACTCAAATTTTTATATTATGCTACTGTTGAGGTTGAAATACACCATCTAGGGGACTGAGTGAGACAATTTCTTTAATAGAAACACATCCTTTTACCCCTTGTTATCAACCTCAGCCCAATATATCTCAAATTTGATATATGATGTTCACATTTTACAATCAGGAGGAAGATCAAATAATTTTGGCTAGTAGATCTTGAAATTTTTAGAGGCATTGGACACCTAGACAATATTGCCTTGGCTTGAATTGTAGAAGTGCATAGTTTATTTTGTAGAAGCACTTAGTTTCTTTTGCAACATCGCACACATTTGAAATTTCTTCATTTGGTTTGAGAATTACCCAATACCACTCTCCTAGTCTCTTGCATTTGTTTCTAGCATCAGATAAGTCAATTTTGGGTGTATCTACCCCATTTTCCCTTTTCATTGTTGTAGCTTAACAAATTTACACTTATCATTTCCTAGGTCTTATATTTTCTATTATAGATTAGATTAGATGACTTTCTATTTTTTTTATTTTCTGTTATAATTTGATTTATTAATAAGTATGAAATGAAAGAAATAACCATCTCTTAAGGAAACAACTTTAGGAGTTATCTATTTTGTATTTTCTTGTTATAATTTGATTTATTAATAAGTACAAAAAATAAAGAAATAACTATCTCTTAAGTAAACCACTTTAGGAGGAGTTAAGTTTCAATCTTTCAAAATGACAAATGGAAATCTATAAATACATATTAGAACCTATTTTTTTGTAGGTGCAGAGAACTTGTTAAGGGATGTCAAGGACACTACTATCAACACACTTTCAATAGAGATCCTATCATGTCCTTAAGTAGCCTTACTTTTTCAATCACAATGTTAAGTTTTTCTATAAATCTCTTGACATCCCTGAAAAAGAAATGTAGTAATATATAGAGAAGGCATATAGTTGGCAGGGATATCTTAGTCTCTGGTTGACCTCCACCCTCATGCTCTTGTTTCAATTTAGTTTCTTCCCAACCCTGAAAATCACATACTAATAAATAGTAAGCCTTGAAATCATGGAACAAAAAACTACAAGAGATAGAGCAAGCATACAACATTAAAATTGTGACTTGCAATAGGAAAAGAAAAGAAGCAGTAGGTAGTTTGATATACAATCAAAAAAGGGAATTTTATGAGGTTTCCTTAAGGAAGAAAATTAAAAATTAAATAAAATCATGCTTCAAATTCCATTTAAATGTTCAGTTGTATAGTAGATGTCATCCTACTTTGTTTTAGAACTCTTACTAAATTTCCAAAAATAGGAGTTCCCAAATGATCCTAATAGATATTATAAATAGAAAACAAACAACAATATTTTCATATAAAAACAACAAGAGCTGATTCATAGGCCCTATGAAAATCTCTAACTTTCTGGCTCCCCTTTGATACTTTTCTCCATACTTACATATTACATCTCCATGATTAATATGGACTGGAAGGGTTGAAAGGGCACATGCTAGTCTTTTCCATTTATTGGGAAATAAAGAATTTGAAGTGACTGAAAGAATAAAATGTAGCTATTTACTCTAGATGCTTTATTTTCATTCATTTTTTAATATATCCAGATATAAACCATAATGACTTAAATCAGAACTAGAAGAAATATCATGAAAACTACAAGAAGAGATCAGTGATTAGATGAATCATGGAAAGGAAACCAACTCCATAAGCCACAAAAAATAGAATATGCAATGCAAATGAGAATAGAGACCTTCAAAGGAGTTATCATAGATAAAGAATCATCCTCCCTTAGATCTCTTGTGAGAATGCCTTAAAGCTCTTTCATTATCGACAATATGCACATGCTATGAGCTTTGATACAAAGATTGTGCATAGTTCTTCTCAGTTTATTCAATTTGGTGCTATTATTTTTATCCTACGATTTAGGCTTCAAACTGACCCCTCTCATTAGTATTTGTCTTCCAGAACTATTTAGAAGAGGGTAATCAAAATCAGTACTGGAATATCTGAAAGTCGAAGATCCTTTCCCTAAAACTGAAGCTTTGTTCTTGACAAACCAGAGCTAAGATGAGCCAAGAACTAGTGGAAGGGAAGTTGAATGCAAACTAAGAGCAACTAAAAGTATTCCTAAGAAAATCTCCCTTTGCACTATAACTGTCGGTTCTAGTGTCTCCTTGTTCATTTTTTCTGGCATCTCCTCATTTTTCATTTCTTGATAGAGAGCTTCTAAAAGATGTGCAAGATGTTTTTCTATCTCAAAAATCAATGTTGAGATAAAATGGAAGCATTGCTCTTGCAAATAAGGTGCTAAATAATTTATCTTTGAAGGAGATTTATGTGCATGCAGAAAACCTAGGAGTTCTTCCAGAATATTCTTGGACCCCTCATCTATGGTATCTTTTATTTGACTAACCTTAGTTCCAAAATAAGCGTTAAGGTGACCAAACCAGTCTTCATCATTTGTCATCATAAATCTAAAACTCAACCCAGGTAAATTGACACTTTTTAGGTCCCCTCTCTTGACAAGCCAACCCTTACTAGTAGTTAATTTGTGCAAATGGGTTTTGACATCTTTGTAACTTTCTAGAGATGTAACTATGGCTTCAAGGCATTTACCAACCTTAACTCTCTCACACAGATCTACAAATCCATCAACTATTATTTTTTTCATCCTACTAACAAATAGGATTTCAAAAAGTTCATCCCATAGACTCTTTGAGTGATTCAAAATAGTCTCTCACACACATTGCCATGGAAACTCAACATTTGAACCAAAAACCTTTTTTAGCCACTCCAAGCTCCCTTCAAATGCATCCAAAATATCCAATGTTTCTCTAATCAATGTCTCATTCTCTAAAAGTTCCTTGCTACTTTTCACAAGATGAATTAAATACTTTCCCCCAAGCCTATCTATAGAGAGAATATCATTTGTTTTGGTATATAATCAACTCTCCCCTCAGGGTTCGTGACATGGCTTAACTGCCTGTCGTGGATCCATTAACTTTGGCGGTTGTATCAGGCATTAACGGGTTGATCTTTTGGTGCAACGACAACCATGGGGCCAACAAGCGGTATAAGAGCCAAAGGTATTGGGTTTGAATCCTCTTGAATAATGCCAAGGGGGATATTGTTGGCAGATGGTCAATGCTCCCCTTGGGGTTTGCGACATGGCTTAACTACCTCCTGTGGATCCATTAACTCTGGTGGTTGTATCAGGAATTAATAGGTTGATCTTTTGGTGCAATGACAATTGTGGGGCCAACAATATGCACATGTATTAAGACACGCTAAGCAAGAATCCAATATAAATTCACTTGGAAAAATCATCATGGTAGCTTGTAGCTTCTCTCTATGATATTTCAGAATTGCACCTCATTGTTTAGGTTTGCAATCCCACCAAAAAACTATGATCTAGGTGGCACTGCCAACACAGTCTTATTCAAAAGAGGTAAATTGTTTAGAACCTCCAAGAAGAGTTCCCCAGCCTAACATAGTGTTACATGTATGACTCTTACCACATTATAGAAAATGGAACTGACTGCCCCCACCTTATTTGTCTATCGGTGGAGCTCTGAGGGGAGTTCCCCTGATGTAGTAATGTTAGGCCGATATTACAAATTATAATTCAACTCAATTATTTCATATGCAAAGTATTCACTCATAATACCAATAATTATATTTGTGAGATAATGAAAACAAGATCATCCTAGGTTACAACTTTTGTTGCTGCAATAAAAATTAAAGCCAGTAAGGAACTTAGAGATTTAGAAATATTCAAGAGGATACCTATAGAGATGAGAGTGTATTATGGTGTAGGAGCACCTTGCTATGTATCTAATTTTTGGTCTTAGGATAGGATGCAAGGTTTTTGAGTCTTTGGTCATGAAAATAAGGTCATAGTAGACCACTTATGATGTGAATTGAGTCTATTGGGTTCATTTTGAAAAAGTTGCATAGACTGGTAAAAGTGTCAAATTTTGCAAAATTGAAAAATTGCAAAAATGCAACAATAAGAATATGAAGGGTCAAGAGTCATGTAGAAGTTTTTGAGTCAGTTGTAAGTAGTTGAAACAAATTTTAAAAGGCATAAATATCCTCAATTCATTTTTGTAAGGGGGTGGTGGAAGATGAATTTGAAGTTTGAAATTAAGAAACCCTTATTCTCTTTATTTTCCATGCCTTCATCCATGTTCTTGTGCTTTGTATGGAAGATATGGCCCTAATCATGGCCCAAGACTAATTGGATGTGTTAGTGGTTTGAGTCTTCTTTATTTTTCAACAAGTTTCATTCTTTTTTATTGAGTAATGTAAGAGATATTGTGGTTTTTGTGAAAGATGCTTGAAACCTTGCATTAGGGTAAACAAAAGACAAATTTAATTGTGTTTCTATGATTTTAGCCTATGGAAATTATTGAGAATAATTAAAATGGTTCTTCAATGGGTATACTTACATGTCCTAAGTTTTCAAGTTGTGGAGTTATGGTTTTCTATTGAAATCATGATGCCCTAGTTCTGTATTCTTAGGTGCAACAGACTGGTAAAGACAAATTTGATGGTTTAACTATGCTTTGCTAGTGAATCAAAGGATCCTTACAGGTAGTAAACATTTGGAAGGGTTTTAGATGTGATTTGGTCCCTCTTCAACATGGATTTTGTTGAAATAAAAATAAATTGAGTGTTTATAATCACCTTACTGCCATGGTCGATTGTGACTGTCATAGTCAAGGTTGAGGTAGAGTGTATTTTTGAGTTCCTGTGGTTAATGATTATAAAATACTTCAAGAATAATTTTTTGAAGTGTATTCCATGCTATTGAAACTATGGGGAAGGACAGAGAGTCCCTTTTATTTGTGGGTGTCAATGTTGACAAGTTTGGTCAATCTAAAGAAGTCTAAACAGACCTAAATTACAGAACACTAATCCATTTTTTTGAGTGTTGTTACAAAACAAAGTTATCATATCTTTTGATGTGTTTAAAAATATTAATGGGAATTTGAATATATGTGTGGAATTTATTTTGATGATATGGTTCAAGATATATGGTTTGTCAGACCTTATTGCAGGGCTACTAGCCTAAGACAATCAACAAGGGATAAAATGATTGATGAAGGATCTAAGTTGCTAGTGGGGTTTTGTGAGTTTGAATAGGTTGGTATCACCTTGTGAAGGGTCCATCAAGAGCTAGTTTAAGTATTATATTGTTTGATTCCTTAATTTTGTTATTCCAGAGAATGCTTTGAATGAGCCAAGAAAGCATGAATCATGTGAACATTGCCAAGTTGAGTTGAGAAGTTTGTGTTTATCCTCCTTGTACTACATCATATTCTTAGCTAGATCATTTCCATTTCCAATAGTTTTGTTGAGTCTTAGCATTCATCCTTTCAAAAAATTAATTCCTACCAAAGAACAATGAAAAAAATCTAACTTTGGCACATTGAATCTCTATGCGTTACATGCGCATCATAGTTGTTTGAATGATCATTGTCCCCATAGAGAGAAGCTACCTCATTTTTTCAATTCAAGCTACCTAGCAGCTATAAGAAGAAGCAAAAAATTCAAGGATGTATTAATTTTTTGTCATCTTAGAATTCCAGAGACCATGATTTTCACTAGTTGATTTTCAAAGAAGAGAGCTCATAGCAGGGGAAGAGCCAATGCACCTTAAAGATCCCTATGGGGATTATTAGGATATATTTCATTAATGTATGGGGCAAGACTATCTTAGTTCTTGGCATGATCACAAGAGATAACATAGTCATCCTCGGGGGTTTTTAAAACACTAAAGTTTGGAAGGTGGTTTACTGATGATTTCCCCTACCTATAACAATATTGGAAGGTTATATTTTGATATCTTGGATAATAAGAAAGGCCTTTTTAATAATTCTCCATGATTTCCAGCTTGAAATGTCTTTAGATCACATTGCATGGATAATGAAAAAGGATTCCCTTTCCACTTCAAGAACATTATGGTTTTTATTTAATGTCAACTTTAGGTAATTTTCAAAAACTACAGCTTTAGCCTTTTTATTTGCAGTCCAGGGAAGGTGAACAACAAAGGCTCTAAATAGTTTTCCTTCTTAATATGTGAGGAGATTTCTTGCCAAAATATACATAATGCCACAATCATAATACTTGCCAATCAATTGCGAACATATTAAGTGAATGGAGGTTTTGGAGAAACAATGGAACTTTCTTGATCTTGTAAAACAAAACATAAACATATTTGAGTGAAATGGTCATAACAAGATTCGTAGGAAAAGATGTGTCAAGATTATCAAATCTTAGGAAGGGAATCTTATTTGTCAAATTTGGTATTCAATTCATTTGTTTAGAAATATTGTAGTCAATAACATTTTTTGTTGTGATTGGCATTAACATTTTATTTTGAATAGCTAGCTTATCTATATTCATTAGGAAGTCTTCTGACATGTTGATTTACCGTAGAACAATGACAATCAACCATTTTTGTTCTTCATATACAATGCAAGTTTGTGGTATATATGTAAAATTCTAAGATAATGTGTTTATTTAAATTGGCCATATTTGATGCCTGGTTATATATTTTTACAACTCTTACTATGCAATTTAATTTTGAAGCTATACCTTCAACACAACATACATGTTAGTTATGTAATTTTTTTGTTTTGATATGAATGATTTCTTAAGCTACCAAAGGAGAATATTTATTAGCAATTGCCTTGACCTATCCTTAAGCTATTTTTGGGAGCATGAGTAATAACACTTTGCTTCAAATGGCTTCTTTCAAATGACTCCTTTCAATTTAGACATAGTTGTGTTATTTTTATCTATAAATTTCTTCCTTCTAGTTGGCTAGCTATTTGTCATTCTTTTTTACTCTTATGTTCAACTATAGGAAGATTTAATGATGATAAACAAGGGAATATCAACATTTCATTTCACAAATAGTACTTGAAATTCATTTTTTTATAACTAAAAGATGGGAAATTTGTTGGAATATATTGATAACAAAATGGAAATTGAATTTGCAGGTGTACATCATGTTCCTGTCAAAATACAACTTCCTTTTGGGCCATTGGTTGAAAGTTCACCAGGTGTAAAACCTAGGATTATCATATCTAGTGAACGGTTCTGTATTCCTGGCCTAAAAATATTTCAACATATTAATAAATATATACATTCACACAAAGTACACATGCAATATTCAAAAGGGCTATCAATAACATATCCAAAGATTGAACTATGTCTTCATAGGTAAGCATTCTTTTGAAGTCCATTGAATTTATTTTGATTTTAGATGGTAAGTTAATCAAGTTTTGTACACTTGTGGTTGTAGGATATTCATAAATAATTTAGTACACCTACATGAGTGGATTTTCATGTGAATTTGAAATTTTTGTGCTTGAAGTTTCAAATTTTTATTTTTTGGGACAACTTGAAGCCTCAATTCAATTATGTTGATTTGATATATATTTCATGCCATATTAGGTTGGTTCATGTATTATACTAAGTTATTGGTTTAGGCTAGGGTATAGGGTTTCATGTATGCTAGTATGAAATTTTTTGTGGGGGGGGGGGGGGGTTGGTTCATTTTGGGTACAACTATACAAAAAACATACAAAAATCATAAATATAGAAATATTTGTAGCCAAAAAATAGGAAAAAGGTTCAGAATGTCACATAACATGCATTTAGTAAACAAAAGTACCATAAAAATTAAAAATAATACTTCATGTCAATTGGTCAAACTTGAATTTCAGAATCATATGGGTCTTCATAAAGAGCATTATCATCATCATTGACATTAGATGATGTAGGAAAAATAATTATATGAAACATAAGAGGTGCCATTGATGGAGGTGACACAACGTCTTAGACAAATAACTCCATTAGATTTGGGTGGAAAGGAAGTGTGGTCACACGATACTGAGAACAAGATTGATCAATGGAAAACATATGCCATGTTGCATGTTCCTGCTCACCAGACGATAGTGAGGATGGTGGATTTGCAATTGATTTTTCCTTCACTAAGAGTTGGTTTTGAAGGGAAAATAGTAAGTAGAAACAAGTTTAGCTGTATTATTCATTCAATGCATATTACCCTTCATCCATGCATATGCATCCATTTGGTTATTTCTACTTATAGTTGTACCAGGGGCCATGTTTGAAAAACAAAAGGAAATTGCTAACTTTTCACTATGGTGGTAGATAAATGATTCTTTATACCCTATCACCTTCATTTGCCAAGCCATTGTCTCCTACTTTGCATAGCTCTACCATGTTTGTGGATGTGATATGTATCCTACAAAAAAAACATGTACTAGTTTATGACCTTCAATCCAACTACATCCAGGAATCTTTTTAATTCCTCTTTCATCAATCTCTTTACTATTTGAACCTCGTACAGATGCTTTAGAGAAGAACATAAGTTGCAACATTTTTTAGGATCCAACTAAAAAATAAATGTTGCTGGAAATACTCAACCTATATTCATATATGATCCACATGAACTACAAATTTAACTAGCATCTTAGCATTTGAGAATTTATTACAACAATCAAATTCATGCATGTCATAAGCTAGAATTGATATTAGTAGCTATATGATGACCCGAGGCAGTGAAAAGTATGAGCACATCATACTTCATAAAAGATGAACAAGAATATTAATGAGCAACTCAAACCAAGTGCCTCCACACTCCACATAGTTAATAAAACTTGAGTTTGTGAGCTTTCTTTGGTTTGACTATTCTATAAAATTGGTTCCATGAACCACTGCAACTATCAAAGCAGAGACAAGCACTAACAAGCGAGTTTGCTAAATATTTTATGGATGAACTGTGTGAACACTTTATAAGCTTTTTCCCTATCTTTGAATGAGCTATCTCACACATCATCGCAACAAATAATTTTGGTAATAATAATAGATTGCTGTAAGGTTTTATATGAATAATAAAAAAAAAGTTTGTTAAGAGGTTTATGGAGTATTAAAAGTAAAGTGAGATTATTAATTAAGAAGTTCACATGTAAGGCTAATTAATTTGTTACAAGCATTAAATTGTATAGAAATTTACCAACAGGGAGGGTACTGAGATGACTTATTTTTTAAACATATTTCAACAAATTAATCCATTCAATTTTCATCTTCAATGGTCAAAAGTAAAACCATCAGATAAAAATCCAAACATTGAGTAAAACATTCTATTAATGATCAAATAAGCGATTAGTATTACATCAATTACTTTTAAAATTATCTAGTTTGTAAGTTTTCCTTTTTATATTTCTTTTTTTTGGGTACAATCATCCCCTTTGTTGTTTGCTTTTTCCTAGGATTTAAAGACCCAAATTCTGTACATCCACTTTCTTGCTCTCTCTGAAATGAGACTTAATGGAAATAACATTTTTCTAAATCCCTACAGATATCTATTTACTATTTTTGCTTGCCTACCCATTGGAGGGATTTAACTTGTACTTTGGATTCAAGAAGGTACTACCAAGTTCAGTTAGTTCTTTCTAGAAGTTGCTGACAAATTTTAAATCTTGGTCTTTCACAGGTATATAGTTGACATATATTGCATGGTTAATTGGGAGGAGTAATCTGTGAAACCTATAGATTTTTTTTTAAAACATACCTAGTCAACCTATCAACCACAAAATACATGAGATCCACCATTTTTTACAAATTTATTTTCCAAGTCTGAGCCTTTTCTAGTTTTTCTAGAGTTCTTCATTAATTCAAATATTTTGAGAGGTTCCTTGAAATTCTATTTTGTGCACATTCTACAATCAATCATTTCATTCCATAAGATGACATCTCTTTGAGGAATTATGTCAAACAGTTCAAGTGTTTTGTCTATGATTCCACATCTTGCATAAATTTCTACCAGATCATATCCAACTATAACATCTGACATAAATTCCCTTACCATTATGTTTTGATGCATGTTCATAGCCCATCCCAAGGCACCCATTTTGGCACAAGTAGGGAGGACTCTGACAAAAAAATTGGCTTTATACCTGCCAATTACATTTGTTTGAAAGTTTCAAAATCTTTTTCAACAAAATTTTTTCTTCAAAACCTGCAATCATTGCATTCCATGAGATGACATCTCTTTGAGGCATTTTGTCAAATAGTTCACATTCCTTGCCTATGCTTCCACATTTTGCATGCATATCTACCAAAGCATTTCCAACTATAATATCTGACAAAAACCCACCTTTTTTTATGCTTTGATGAATGTACATACCCTGTCCAAAGCTCCCATTTTATTATAGGTAGGGAGTATGCTAGCAAAGGTTGTGGAATCTGGCTTTACACCTAAACTATTACACTATGGTCTTGCAAGATGTGTTTCAACAATATTTGGTATTTCAATTTGGGTCCCTCTATTAGCAAAGCATATATTATATATGTATGTCTAGGTTTGTGTCTATTAAGTTAAATAAAATGCTTGTTCAAAGGTTATGTACACAATACACTTGTTCCTTTGACTTTAGCAAAAGGATTTCTTAGTTTATACTTGATTCATTTGTATTGTTTGATATTTTTGCACTACATATAGTTTTGGTATACAAACATGTCTTTGGACTAGATCAAAAACTAAGTTGTTAATTTACTTAGCTTATGCTTGGTTTTGATTGGTTGAGTTGTTGATTATGATTGTTGATGTTGCAAGTTTTGAATTTCAATTGGTTTCAAGGACACCCAAATGGGAATGACAAGGTAATTAGCTTTATTGTTGAGCTGATTAAGTTGTTCTCATGTCAATTAATGTTTTCATCTATGTTTTGAAGCTTGAGGAATTTGGAGTAAATGGATCAGATGCTAAAAATATATTTTATTTGTGAGATTTAAATGATGCAACCAAACTTTTGAATGTTATGGCCTCATGCACTGGTGTCGAGGCTATTGTAATTGGTGGTGGATACATAGGCATGGAATGTGTTACAACATTAGTTACCAATAAAATACATGTAACTTTAATGGTGTTTCTAGAGGAACACTTAAGCAAGCTTTCTTTCTTTCCTATCCATCTTGTATATACTTAGTTTCATCTTTCTCCATTTTATATGCATGTAACAATGGTCTTTCCAGAGAAACACTGAAGCAAGCTTTATTTCATATCAATCTTGTATATACATAGTTATATTTTTCTTCTTCATATTATTGTAAAATACCACATGTTGATGATTCTTGACAATCACAAAGTATTTATCATTATTTATGATTCCCATTTTTAATGCATGTTTATTCACTATTCATCAGTACATTTAGGTTTATAACATAGTACAATCATGGTGATAGAATAATGCTTACAATTATTTTGTTTTTAATAAATACTGGAGATTCACCTTCTTTAGGACCATGATTTTAGTGGCCCAATTATTTACATCAGAGTTAACAGCTTTCTACGACGACTACTATAGGAGTAAAGGTGTCGAGTTCATTAAGGGAACTATAATGTAATCTTTTGAAAGGGATTCAGAGGGTAAGGTAAGCAATTTGATTATTTTCACCACATTTTAGATTCATTTTATTAGCCATAAGTCCTAATATAATGGGGAAAAAAAGGTCACACTTGTAATTTTGGGTTTTGAACTAACTTATTCATCTATTGCACACAAAAAATGTGCTATGCAAACACAACTAGTATCAATCTAATAGTTGTCTGCTTTGAAAAGATCTAGGAATAAATACATTTATAACTTGAATATAGATTTTAATCTAACTATATTATGGTCTAAGATGGAGGACATTTTGGAACCTATGATAGTGAAAGATGGTTTAGCCATTGCATGGTATTAGCACAAAATTGTAGGTTCATTTACTTTGTCATATATAACTTCAAGTCACTGTGTTTTAAACTAGCAATCTGTAATGTTACCATATTTACCCAAGGGAATTTGCTAAGTAGTTTGATTAAATTTCAGCTGCTTGCTTTAGTTCTTTTAAATAAATGTTTAGAAATTGATTTTCCAAGTCTAAGCCTTTTCTAGTTTTTCCAGAGTGCTTCATTAATTGAAAGATTTTGAGAGGTTTGCTGCAAAATCCATTTTGTGCACTTTCTGTAATCAATCATTTCATTCCATGAGATGAAATCTCTCTTTGAGGCATTCTATCAAACAACTTAGTTATTTTGTCTACGATTCCACAACTTGCATATATGTCTACCAGAGGATATCCAACTATAACATCTGATGAAAATTCCCCTACCATTATACTTTGGTGCATGTTCATAGCCCATCCTAAAGCTCCCATTTTGGCACAAGAAAGGAGGAATTTGGAAAAAAAATGGCTTTATACCTGCCAATTGCATTTGTTTGAAAGTTTTGAAATTATTTTCAACAAACAATTTTCTGCAAAACTTGCAATCATTGCATTCCATGAGATGACATCTCTTTGAGGCATTCTGTCAAACAATTCACGTTCCTTGCATGTGCTTCCACAGTTTGTATGCATATCTACCACAACATTTCCAACCATAATATCTAACATAAATCCACCTTATGTTATGCTTTGATGGATGTACGTACCTTGTCCAAAGCTCCCATTTTATTACAGGCAGGGAGTATGCTGGCAAAGGTTGTGGAATATGGATTTACACCTGTCAATTGCATTTGCTTGAAAGTTTCTAAAGCCTTTCAACAAATCCATTTTGTGCATATCCTGCAATATTGTAATCCATAGACCACATTTCTTATAGGGATATTGTTGTGTATTTTCTATGCATTGATGGATATTCATATCTTGTTTCAAAGCTCCCATTTTGCACAGGCAAGGATGATGTTGGAAAAGGTTGTGGAATTTGGCTTTACACCTACGAATTGTATTTGCTTGAATTTTTTTAAAGCCTTTCCACCAAATTCATTTTGTGCATATCTATTGTAGATGTCCTTAAGCTATATGACAAAGGTGTATATACAATTTGAGATCAATTGATAAGCTAAGACATGTAATGCTGATTTGATTTACATTTTACTTAAGATATAATTTTGGTGCATTGCTAAATTTCATAGTTCAATAATTGTGATTCTCAATGATCTTGTATACCAAAGTGCATGTGATAGAAAGAAATTAGGTAGTCATGTCAATTAGTTTTACAATTTGAATGATTTTGAGTTCATAAGTACATAGTGATAAGTTTTGACAAATAATATAATTTCTTGTTGCATTTATCACAAAAACAAAGGCCTCTTTTGATTGTAGCAGAGGATGTAGAGAGTGAAGCATTGGCTACTTTGATCTTTGAAATTGATGATTTTTTTACTAAATTGATAATGTTTGAAGTTTATTTTTCTTTCTTAGATGTTGAGTCTAATTAATAATTTTAATGTTGTGTTGCAACTTGCAGGTGAGTATGTTGATATGATAAAGGCTAGCATTGTCAATCCTCTAAAATTTATCAGAATTGCATTAGTTGATGCAGAAATAAAAACTATTTATCTTTATTATAATTAGTGGAACTTGAAACTACAATATCTGAGAAAAATATACTTCCAAATATGCTTTTGATGGATGTTCATATCCTCATCCAAAGCTCCAATTCACACATAGGAAAGGACACTTTCAAGCATATCAATTACAAATTTACAATCAATAATCAAGCTATTGATCAGTTGTTCAGTAATAAGGCAGTTGTATATCACTAATTAAATATTGTCTATTTGTTTGTTGTCTTGCATGAATTCATCTTTTTAAAAATTGTAAGAGATAACTAGGAAACATTATATCTAGCGCCTAAGTTTAGGGTGCCATAGTTGGAAAAGGAAAAGAAAATGTTTGAATTTTATCCTTTGTATTATTTGAATTTTTTGTGTTTTTGATGTGCAAATTTTGAAACCTTATTTTTAGGCTACAACTCCAAATTGGAGAAGTGAAAGGTGAATACCAGTGATGAAGAGCTTGGAGGAGCTGAAACAAATAACGGAGGGAAAGTTGTGGATTTGCAAGGGGATTAAATGGGTAGAGCCCCTATAGGAGGTTGATGTCCTTCCAAAAGGACTGCAGTTAAGGAAGAGGAAAACAAAATAAGTATATGAAAATAGGATTATTATATTTATATAGTGTATGTAAATTATACAGTGTTACTGAGACATTGAATGTAACCAATGAGATTTTGATTTGCCAATGAGGCTTAATGAAGTAAATTTTTAGAGTGGTTTTTTCTCCACTCATAAATACTGTGTTGTGGCTCCTCTTGACTTGTAATCTATTTGTGTCTATGTCTGATCAATCATATTTATTCAAGCATTTTAGTCTTCATTTCATGGTACTTCTTCAACATTTGAATATCTATGATACTTGAAGTTTATATGCATAAATTTGTGAGGATTAATTAAGTTGGATTTTATTTGTAATGACTAAATATATGACTAAAGTAATGACTACATTAATGACTAAATTAATGACTAAATATATGACTAAATTAATGAATAAATATATGATTGAAGTAATGAGAATTAGCTAGGATTGACTTTGCATTGTCTTGGTATGAGAATTTTCTAGCCAACCTCACCACCAAGATTAACACTATTCACAACAAGGCTCTTTGGAAGCTTAGGAATAAAAATGTTATAATTCCTCAACACACCAAGATTCCAATTATCACTCAAGCGCTTAAGGATTATAAAGGATGTATGACATCTAGTTAGTAGGGCCCAACAACGGATGAAGCACTTGTGAGCCTACCTAATTAGCCACCTCGACAACAACCACATTTTATTTGGATGTTTAATTTTATAAATTTTAAATGTATTAAACTTTATTTTTATAGTTATTTTAAAGAATTAGTTTGCAAGATGTTGGGACAGTTACATTTGAAATTATTTAAATATGTAATTAAAGGATATTTGAAGGGTCAAAACTTTTGATCTCCATTACATAGTGATGTAAGAGTGAGAATCAATCAAAGAATGATCCATACATATTTTTCTTGTTTTGTATGTAATTCTTTTGCCTATGAGCATTTGAAAATTGAATATGATGCTTAGTGTTTATTTCTAATTTTGTGAACTTTGGTAAATGCTTGAATATTGCTTTCCTTTGCAAATGTGATGTTCAATTGTATAGCATTCATTTCCTTCTAGGACATAGTGAAATTTGAAATATGAAAAATTGTCTATCTATCATTGGTATTTCCAATCTTTGAGTTGAAATGGTGGTGGTATTTGTTTCCAAAACTCTTTAGTTCTATAGCATGCGTGTTAAAGTTGATATTCAAAAAACTTGTTCTATTATTCTAAAATTCTTAATCTTATTTGTGTCATGGTTATGGACAAATGTTAGTTTTTGTTTACTACTTTTTGGTTAAAAGTATACCCCACCTTTAAATTTAAAAAAAAAAATCATAAAAGGGATTTTTACCTTAATAAAATTCAAAGGGAAGTTAATCAATAACTTACCTAACTGCTTGTTGCTTAAATTTTTCTTCAAGTCTAGGCAAAATAAAGTCATAATAATAAAAAAATATAAGACAAATTTGTTAACAAACATCTCATTTAATAGGCATAGGCTTACACTACCCAACCCACAATGGTTTCCCTCCTAATATATATTTGAGGTTTAAAATTTGGTGGAAAGAATATGGTTTTATAAATTTTGCACCTTAATTATTCTTGTTAGTAGCTGGGATAGGTTGCAAGACATTTTTAGGAAGCTATTATATAGACTCTCTTGTTTGGTACTACACGTCAATGACACTGATAGATAAAAATTACTATCTGAGCACTATTTAGTTGGTACCTCATGAATTATTAGCCTCACTCTCCTAAAAAATTTGAATCACTACATTCCATCAATATCACCTTGGCTACTCTAGTCTTGTATGGTCCTTAAGATGAAACAAGAAAGTTGTTAGTGCTAAAACTATATATTCAAGATGTAAAGTGTTTATGCACTATAATAGTGCACTACATGTTGGTTATTGGATGAGTTTTTTGAATGACATATTAAATGGTTTATGAGATAGTTGAGGATCCGTGACTTTTATATTTGTGAGAGTTCCTAGGAGCACACCATAATTCCTTAATGAATTAATAAGTAAGGGCCACCAATTTCCATTTATTATAACTTATACTCTACACAATTTATCACATATTACTTGTTCAAATATTAAGGCTTCCCAGGAAAAAATATTCTAAACATTTTAAAATGTCCCATAAACTATTAGATATAATTTAAATTTTAACATTATAATACATGTGTTCATTGAGACTTGATCTTTTCTAAAACTACATAAAAATTCAAAAATACCAAAATTAGATCAATGCGAGGAGGTTTGTGGATGTCATAGGGAATTATTATTCATTGAATGTTAATATAATGCCATGATCTAACAAGCTCAAAATAAAACTTGATGGAACATTTTTTTGAAAAATAAAAATGGCAACAATATCATGTCACACTTGTACAACCATGTACATGTGTCACAATAAAATGATGCTAGAGAAAAAAAGGAACTTCACCATTGCATAATCAAGGTGGAGATAGTGGAAGACTAATCAATCATGGGATAGATCCACCATGATGAACAAGATAAGGAGAAAGAGAACATCTCCACACAATGATTAGTTACAACCCACGATCAAGTTCTCTCACAACACAACTTTGAGATGGGATGAGGGAAACATAAACCTCCAATCCTAATCTAAGAACACTAAGCAGCACTAAACACATAGGAAAAAAATCACAAGAGGTTACCTAACCAAGAGGCACAACTCACCTCAAACCAAAATGACATTAAGTCACTTCCAGACAACCTCATGCTTCCCAAGACATTCCATCACAAAAGGCCATCACCCAAGAGAAGAAACTACTCCAAAAAACCCCGTGAATTATGAGGATTGTTGATAACACTTACAAGAATAACCATAAAGGTTTACAACCTTCCCAAGACTTCACAAGACTAGAAGAACAATCTCCCCAACCCTAGGTTTCACAACCGGGTCATTTCTAAAAGTTGCATGCAAAACGATGCAAGAGATGACCTAAGTTCTCAATTATGACACTTGAGAACTAGAAAAAATCACTAGACCCATAGGACTATGAGGAAAAACTTATGTATTTACATGGTTTACCCATCTGAGGATCCAAAATTGGCAGGAACTAATAAGATCAAAAGGAGAGAAAACTTGGATAGGTTTTTGAAGGCCTAGTCGATGAAAATGATCACCCCAAGCAAACAAAAAGGTATTAAAATTATCTTACAAGGAGATTAGAATTATAAAACCCTTAAATAACCTTGGTTAAGAGGTTTTATATTCTAGAAGTTGGGGGGACTAGGTTACCCTCACACACTTAGCTAAAATTTTGAGATTGGTTGCATAGAAAATCAGGCCACCCCTAAATACTAGGCCACCCTAGTATACCAGGCCACCCTAGTATACCAAGCCACCCCAATATACCAGGCCACCCCACTCGATACCAAGCTATTCCAACATGATACCAAGTTTCCCCAATAGTGTTAGGAATTTTTTTGAAAAATATGGGTTAACTTATTGTTTGACATAATTGCCTAGGTACAAGAGCAAGCCACCCAATTGTGAAATTTGATACTTAGGCTCATTTTAAGCACCAAATGAAGTATTCCTAATTTTGATTAATATATTTAACATCATGATAAGGATAATGCATAATAAATCATGTGTAGTACCAACATTAAAACACATGTAAATGGCCAAAATACTCTTTTCATATTATAAATTACCTCCATCTCTAAAGAGAGGTTCCAAACCATTAATTTACAATATAAATTGAATGAAATACATAGATATGCATGAATTAAAACTGAAAGAAGATGATTCCATAATTTTTCTTGATCCATGAACCTCATGTCCCTAATGATGGTTACCATGCCACCCAACCTCATGGAATCAAACAATTCACTCCTACCATGCTAGGAGATAGTCACATGGGGCACAAACACAACACTCATGCCAAAAAAAGGGGAGAAGGAACACAAACACCATACATGAAGTATACGCTCCACATCCATATCATATAAACACTTAATCATCCAAATAATATCATGTGGATCTAATATAAATAAACACTTGGTACAATCATAAGTGGCATAAAATAAACCATATTGGGAAACCTCACCAATTTCATATCACAATCTGTATTGGGCCAACTCACCAATGGAATAAAAGATAATCCTTGGGAAAAATCACCAAGGGTAACAAAATACATGCACACGGAAGGGAATACACCATCCTTCAAGATTATACTCAACTACACTAGGGCTAAATATTAGAGAGAAAGAGAGGGAATATCATTGTGGAAACTCACATGGGGATCAACATGGAACCATGTATCCTCTCATATAGATGCTGATACTTGATCTTATAATTTTTATGTTCCTTGAGCAACTTGTCTTCCTCGATCATCCTTAGCCTTTACGAGCACTCAAGGCATGAGAGGGATATCAATTATGTTGGTTAATTAATTATCCATGTTTCATTAATTTTCACTCATTAATCCAAACTCCCCACACCATGATTTCCTACGTACCACTTTGGGTTGGTTTCATGTTGGGATCCATTCTTAAACTCTCTTTAACACTTAAACCCTAAGCTCATCACACCCTCCAATGAGTGGCACAAAAAGTAATGCAAAAAAACAATCTTTTCCAAAATCAATGAAAGTTTCCCACAATGCATATTATCACATTTCATGAGGTTGCATATTTTCATAACATCAAAATTCATGGACATTTTCATACAAAACTTTCAAATTTTATCAATATTTTTACAAGGTAAATTTTTTTTTCCCAATTCCACCATGGAAATTCATCAAAATTTCAAATTTCAAAAATCAAAATTCTAAGAATACGTTTTGGTTGAAAATATGCCCAATACGCCTCTTGAGCTATAAAATTGACATTTTCATCATTTCTTGAAAAAATGGGCATAGTAACCCCATATTTTTTGAAAATTACCAAAATTAATTAAATCTTATCCATTATACAAATTGAAATGTGAAATAGAAGGAGATGGGAGGATTCTATACTCCCTTAATCATTATCCTACAAACAAACTTGAAGAAAAATGATCACACAAATTAAAAAAAAAGGAAAATACCTCAATGCCCTTCAAATTTTGAAATGTGAAATTTGCCAAGCACAATCCCTTCTCAATTCCTATCCCAATGGATTTGTCCTCGTCAAATTCCAATAAGAATTGCACTCCCAATCAACGATTTTCTAAAATGCTCACATAGATTCTTTTTCTCTTTCAATTTCTCTTCACAAAATAACATGAAAAGAAGAAGAAAGCTTTTTACCCTATTTACCCATTTTGAATTTATAGTTAAAATAATATAAAAATCTATTTTTAATTTCCTTAATTCCCAATCTCATCAAAATTCAATTAAAACAAATCACTCAATTTCCAAACAACATATATCATTTCAATATTAATGATTTAAATCCATAAAATCATATTTTCATTTAAATTTATAAAATTTAGAATTTAATCAAGATAATTAAATCAACATAACTTGCAATTCCCAACCCATTGAATTTCACAATTAAATTAAGCAATAGATTAATTTAGTTTCTTCTTTCATTCTATTTTTCCCTTTCCCGAAGCACATATGATATTTTAATAATAAAGAAAATAATAATTTAAATTCTTAACATTTCATTTACAGAAAAATGTGGAATTTAAGCCATCAATTAAATTAGATATTTATGGTTGTTCATGACACATAGGGTTTCTAGAATAATTCATGAATTGGATTTGGGTTCACATAAGGTCAAATATGACACATACCATAATCTTCAATAATTTGTGAAATCTTACTACTCTAAAGAACAAAGTATAAAAATGAGCCAGATCATTTGAACTATTACGAGCTTTAAAGTGTGTTAACTTTAAGAATTTGTTTAAAACAATAAAAATATAGTTATTATAATTTTTTATATAGGAAATGGTTGATAAAACCTATATTATGACTTCGTCCCTTGTCATGTTGAGAAACTCTATAGCTTTGCAAAATATTTTTCACATTCACACTCATCCTTGGCCAAGACAAATACACTCAGTTGTGTTGATATTTTTTCCACCCCAAAATGATAGGCTATATTTTCAAATCCCTATCTTTATGCCTAGTTATAAGTAATTTTTATAATTTATTTAATTTTTGATTGGTTAACAATTAAAAAAATAATTATGATTATGTCAATTGATTTTTATTCTACTTTCTAATTATAATGATCAAAAGTAATGTTTAAAAATTTTGCAAAATATTACAAATTTTGAATTATGAAATGTTTAATTCTTTTTTTTAATGCTAGATCTAATCATAACTTTGGAAAAAACTAACTATTATTTTTGTTTTTCATGAGTACAACAAAAAGAATGAAACTCCCAAACTAAAGAGAGAGAGAGAGTATAATTGGGGAGAGGGATTCTTGACAAATGGTAAGGCAACACGACTAAAAGAATTTCATAATATATGCATGTATGAATCATTTTTATTTATTTGTGCATAGTCAAATGTCGACATTAAATTGGTCTCTATTATTTTGTTTAGTTGCATATTGTGACAAATAGTCTATTCCACTTGCAATAGTATGTTTCATTCTTCTTTTGATGTTTTGAATTGATAGAACTTACTACTTAGCATTGAGGGATAGGAAAAATTATATTTATTCATATATGAATATTTGTTATTTTATAAAAGAAATAATATTTGAAATATAATTATTGAAAATAAAAGGAATATATTTATCTAGCTAGGTCACAATAGTGAAGGAGAGTTATAGAGATATTATGAGAATTAACTCCCAATTAGAAGGTGGCTAAGAGAAAATTAAGGGATTCTTGCATGGTAGGAATGGAGGAGGCCCCTCCCTTCTCTACCACTTCATTCACTTGCATTAAATATTCCCTCTTCCCAATATCAAGAAAAGGGTTTGGTCATGGTAGATTTCAATTGTCCTCCTAATTTCTACATGAAATTATTGAAATCTACTAGCCTTGATAGAGGACTACATAACTGAACGAGAAAAATTAAGAAAGGATGGGAAGGAGGAGGAAAGAAGGGAAATTTAAGAATAAATTTAGGATCTATAGTATGTAATATTATTCACTTGTTAGTTGACACTTGTAGCAAAGTTGACTAGGGCTTGGGGTTTTCATTCCTCGAGGTCACGGGTTTGACTCTACTTCATAGTGGGAAAAGGAAAGGGTTAGTTCTATTGTGTGTCAGTTCCTACTTTGCTAACCCAAGGTATAGGAATGGAATTTTCCCCTAACCTCCTTGAGGTTAGATAAATTAAAATTTTATAGGTAAATTGGACCGGTTAAATAAAAAATGGATCTGCAATAGGAAAAAAATGACTACCCAACAGTAACTATCTTGACATAGATATGCACTACTATGGGCCTTCTGGATATGGCAGGTAGACGTCTAGGCTGAATGGGCCTATGCAGCATGGTATTTATAATAAAAAAATCCCTCATTTAGAATTTTTCAAGCATAGATTCAATAATACCAATTGGGCACCATTTCATCCTCGAAGACATTTTCTTTAGGAGAAGCAACCACATCTTGATATCTGCGAAGAAGATACACCATATAATGTGCAAAGGACTGAGCGAAGAGGAGATATTCCATGCTTCCATGAGGAAGATTCACAATTTTAAAATAGGCACTATAAGGAGGTTGAGGCTGATTTTAGGTCAGCTAATCATGTAAGGCGCCAATCTCATCATGTAAGGCAATAGTCTCAGAGACAATATGAAAAAGTGGTCTCTAATTATCAAAACAACAAAGTATTAAATGCCAATATTAAGAGAGGTACCTTCAATCCAAGTGAGAAAACACAATAGATAGGAGATGGTAAGGCAAGTGTTTCTAACCTACAAGCTAAAGAAGATTAGCTTAAAAGGGATCAACAAAATTGCCTAGAGTTGCAAAAAGATAAACCTCAATTAGTGAATGCTCAAAAGGGGGAAACTCAACATGTAGAGCAACTAAACAGGTGGGTCATGCAAAAAAAGAAGCTGAACATGTGGGGAAGCATCAAAGACCTGAAGGGAAAAAGGGGTTTTCTAGTGGCAACAGAGTGTTACATGGAAAGAATCTTCACTTGCAAAGGAATAATGAAAAACCCATTGTTGGTCAACAAAAGATAATGTCCAAGGCCAAGACCAACTCAAAGAGCCAAAGAAAAGAAAAGAAAGATTAGAAGAATAAATCTACCTTTAAATGGAAGCATAAAGAGAACCAACTTGGGTTGGAGCAAAAAGATCTAGGAGGTAAGCAAAAAATAATCCAGATACACAAGCCTGAGTCGATTACCTTCTCTGAAGATATGCTAGATCCACAAATTTAGGACTTGTGAAATCAAGCTTTGATATGTAAGTTCTGGCATCTTTCCCTAGAAATAGATAAGTTGTAGGATTTTATTTTTGATGAATGGGAAGGGTTTAGTAAATTTTTTTATGTTGATAAAGAGAGAGGAATTTTAATTGTGATATTTCAAGAAAAAGTATAGATAGATGTTATATATAAAGTTAAATCATGGGTTTATCAAGGATCTAGTTTATTCTTGTAACCCTAGACTCCTAATTTTAAACTAGAGAAACTAGAGATTACATTTTTTCCTTCATGGATTCAGTTGAAGGATCTCGCTCTAGAATATAGAGAGTTAATGTTGATTGAAGTATGACTAATAGGATAGGGATTTTTCTTAGACATGATAAATATTTCTTTAAAAATCCTTCAAAGCCGGTTAGAGCTTGTGTCTTATTAGATGTTACAAAGGAGATTCTATATCTCATTATCTTAAAGTCAAAATATGGGGAATGGATTCAAAAGATTATAGTCGAGTCACTTGAGAATGTACATTTTAATTTGCATGATCTTGGCCATTCAAGCTCAACTTGTCACTTTGTGAAAGATGTTAATTTGGAGCCTTCATTGGTAGAAAGATGGGTGAATGGGGAAAATAAATAGATTCTAACATCTACTGGAGAAAATGATAAGGAAAAATTGAATGAGTTTCCTTATCAAGTGTTTCAACAAAAGGAAGGCTCTCTTGTTGCAATTGCTCACGATATATCTGACAAGAAAAAGTGCAATCCATTATCTTCTCTAAAGGGAGATAGTATGAAGATTCTCATTGAATTGGCTGTACAAGGTAACTTCTTTTCTCTTTTGAATACTTAGGCTATTTCACTTTGTAAGCACCTTAAAGGAATCATTTCAATTTCAATAAATGAGGCAATGAAGAAAAAAATCTAGTTTTCCCTAGGTAATGGTTTCATAAACAGCTTGAACTTATACATTTCCACATTGTGTGCTACTTCATATTTTCAAGTGGATGTTGTAGTAAAGTGTCTGATGTATGAAGATTTTCCTCCAACTGATTCACAAGGTGCTCATTAATGTTTGGAGGTTGGGAGTCAAGAAGGGGTTTCCATTCAAGGAAGGGACCAATTGGGAAACTTTGAAGAGATGGAATATTTTGTTAACAAGATTCTCTATTCAGTTGGCTGCAAGTTGATTGAATAAATTGTAGAAGAGGCATTAAATGAGGAGGATAGTTTTGTTGCTAGGATAGTAGGGGAAGATGCTGCACAAGTGGGTATTTCCAATTTTCAGTCTTTGGTAGACCCCTTTGTGGAGAATAAGAGGTCTCTTATGAATATGGATATAGATAATGAGCAAGTGTTATTGCAGAAGGGAGAAGGGGATATACAATAGAATGAAGAAAGCATTAAAATAGATAACCAAGAAGATAATAGGCTTATTGACAGTTTTGATTACACTCAGACATTATCTATCTCTCAGATGCCAAGTACAAAATATAGGATGGTTAAAACTTAGGGAAAGCGTGGAAGGAAATCACATGTCACTAAAATGAAGGAAGACATTATCTATCTCCCAGACACTAATATATTGTTATCTGCAAACAAGCACCCAAGGACAACATGTTGCTCTCCTCGACCTCAATGAAGATAATTTCATGGAACGTCAAGGATTTCAATGCCGCTAACAAAAAAGCTTTGAAAATAAAGCAACAAATAGATGCTTGTGGAGATGATGTGGTAGTGTTGCAAGAAACAAAAACTTCAGAGTCAACATATGAGTTATCAATTCAAAAATGGAAATCTTGGAAATCTACACATTCTCCTGCTCAAGGTGCTTCAGGAGGACTCATAACATTATGGAACCCAAAATTAGTCACAGTAGAACTGATTCAAAATGAAAAGAACTAGCAAATTTTGAAAGTACAACATTTTTATTTATAGTTTTGGTTGGTAAATTTTTATGCTCCAACTGCTACAGGGAAAAAAAAATCTTTGGGAGGTTATTACTGACATGTTGGATGGGCTATCAGATATGAAATTAATATTAGCTGGGGACTTTAATGCTATCACTAATTTGAAGGAGAAGAAAGGTGGTATCCTACTACCTCAAAGGGTAATGGAAGATTTTGAAGCTTTCATTAAGGCTAATGCTAGTTTTACATGGAAAAATCGAAGAAAAGTTTGTTTACAAATTGCAGAAAGATTGGAAATATTTTTAGCTTTTTCAAATTGGTTTATACATAAGTAGACTTTGTCTTCTCGAATATTTCCATTGTTAGGTTCAAACCACTTTTCCATTGATCTCAAAATTGAAGGAGATAATCCAAAAGCTAAAGGTAAATTTACTTTTTAGTTTCAGAAGATGTGGTTTAGGTACCCCTAGTTTTTGGAGCTGTTGCATCAATGGTAGGTAAGTGTGCCTTTTATAAGGGGTTCATGTATGTTTCAATTAAGTAAAAAGTTAAGTTATATCAACACAAATTATGCATTGGAACAAACATGTTTTTTAAAAAATATTCCTAGAAAAGGAAAGGGTGCTTAAGCAGTTGTCAGAGGTTAATGAGCTTATAATATAGAATGGGCTGGATGAAATGAATTATGAAAAAAAAAGGGTTTGCAAGCAGAATGGGTTGAGTTGATAGCAAGAGAGGAGATTTATTGGAGGGAAAAATCTAGAGAATTGTGGCCAAGAGAAGGGGATAAAAACACAAAATTCTTTCATGTTTCAACTCATATAAAGAATTCTTTAAATTTTGTGTTCTCCATTCAATATTCATTAACAAGAGAAGTTATATCAAAGGAGGAAGAACTATAGAAAGAAAGTGTAAGATTATTTTCGAAGTTATTATCAACACTAGAAAGTAAATCAAATACTGCACTTAAGGATGGTGAGGAACTGTTTGAGAATATTCTTAAATTAATCCAAAGAGAGGAGAATAATCAGTTATTGTAGCCTTTTACCCTTGATGAGGTTAAGAAGGTTGTATTTTCATTATCTCTTGATAAGTGCCCAGGGCTAGATGGCTTTACTACCCTATTTTTCTAGAAGTGTTGGGATTTTTTTGGGTTTGATGTTTTACTAGAACTAGAAGAATCCAGGAAAACAGGCACCATGCTTAAGCAATCTAACACAACTCATATTGTAGTTATTCCAAAAGTAAAAGAACCAATTTTTTTTGCAAATTTCAAGCCAATATCCTTGTGTAATAACATATACAAGATCTTCACTAAGGCTATGTATCTTGTAATGCCCCGTCTTGTAACCTAAGTAATGTTGCAATTGTCTACGAAAGTGAAATATTTTTTTTTTTAACTGTTAATATTAATTTAATTAATTGCATACATTCACTAAGTTACACAATGTTACACTACTTGAGATTCCATAGATGACTTTAGTATTTAGCATTGCAGATATTTAATTAACATAAACTTAAAAGTAAAAATTGCATAACATTTGAATTCCATTCATGATAGTATAAAGTACAAATATGATTCTTACATTGCATTTGAAATAACATTACAATACTCATTCTTCAGATGAGGTAGATCAAATAATAATTTACAATTACATATTTCATATGTTCACCTCATAAACAATTGAGGGATGTTACAAATACAAGATTTCCAATGATGCAATATAGGAAGTACACATCTATCCAAGTACGAGCTCTCCATCCATGAAGCTCTCGTTTCCATGATCATAAACTGGGGACCCAACGGAGTAAGGTGCATGTTCCACCCAACCATGTGGTACCCATAAGTCCACCCCCCTGTGCTAGGAGATAGTAATAAGGTTACCTAGACATAACCTATTCACCCTAGACACAAGTACATAACTAACTGATGGTTACATTGCTTCTAGATTTAAGACAATCAAATATGCTAAGTTCATAGGGTAAACTGTTATTTTAGGTGGAGTGTCATCACAATGTTGCATAGGTTACCCTGGTGTTTCTTCCTAGGTTCCGGCTCCCAACCTGGGTTACCCTGGTAACCTCTTACGAAACCCGGCCCCACATGCAAACTATTGTGGAATCAAATATCTTTTAAAGTAACAAGATATCGATTTTCCATTCCAGGCCTTCTCATCTTATACTCAAGACTGAACTAGCTCTTGAGTCTATAAGAGAGACATAATAATATAATTAAATATTTTAATCTAACTAATGTGTTGTTTAATTTTCACTGACTTACTAACTCTTTGTAAGTTACCCTAGCACCACTTTGTGTGTTGGCCCTCACACAGAGCCACTCCCCTAAACATAACAAAGGAATCTAAGTTTCCCTGACTAAGGTAACAAGGTGCACAAAATTCAATCATATAATACCAAATGAAACACAATGGTTAATAAATCTTTGTTCATAAATTCAGGTGTCAAAACACCATACTACAACATGTGCACTACCCTAGTCAACTCAAGGTTTGCATTTCAACAATAACAACACCCTTACAATACAAACTAATCTGGAAGACATATACAACTAAAACATTCCCAATTTGCCCAATAAAAGAACACAATTTAAAGCAAATCAAAACATAAGGATCTACATTAGGATTTACTAAATCCAGTCAATCAAATATAATTTGCATGAAAATAAGTCAACTTGATTAAAATTCACTATTAAATAATCAAATTTTAACTTTCTCAATTTCACATGAGATCAAATACTAAATTTTTCTCAATCAATTTTATTGTTTTAAAAGATAATTATTCTCATGCATAACATTCACCTTATAAATAAAATTTTATTCAATATTTAATTATTTTCAAAAATAACATAATATAAATAACATAATATAAGTATATATATATATGTATATATATATATATACATATATATATACATATATATATATACATATATATATACATATATATATGCATATATATATATTTATTCATATTCTGTAGTGAAGTTCAAATAAAATCAAAAATCCGTAATTATTTAAACCCGAGTATAGTACCAGTCAAAATTCACATAGCATAGAACATTTTAATTTCATTTTGTATTTTTTTTAGGGTCGTTGTTAATACAGTCGTAGCCGCATGGGTTTTATCAGTTGCCACCCCTACCACGGCACTGCCATGACCACCATGGGTGGGGCTGCTTCCACAGCCTTCCCCATAGGGCTCGGCCATGGGTGGCTGAGCCAAGCGCTGCCCATGAGGGCGGCACTGGGCTCGACCCTCACTGTCGTCCCCCTGCGGGGTCGACCGTGGGTAGCCCCACCCAGATCACTATAATTTAACAATTTTGTACCTAGAGCATGTTGTAATGAAGTCCATAGAGTTGATGTAAATACAGGATATCTATCAGATATAATCCTACAAGGAATCCCATGCAATCTAACTATGTCCTCCATGAATATCCTAGCTACGGATGAAGCATTATATGATGATCGTACTGGGGAAAAATGAGCTACCTTAGTCAATCTATCAACAGTTACCATAATGGCATCATGTCGATGTGACGACGTAGGTAACCTAACAATAAAGTCAATAGATATAATATCCCATTTCCATTCAGGAATGAGATGTGGCTGCAATAATCCAGTGCGATGTTGATGCTCAGCTTTGACTCGCTAGCATTCAAGACATCTCGATACATAGTCAGCAATATCACATTTCATACCAGGCCAGAAATACAATTGCCGAAGATCTGCATGCATTTTCTTAACACCCGGATGAGCTGAGTACGAAGCTCGATGTGCTTCAGTCATAATTAATGTACGAAGACCCTCAAAATGTGGTACATAGATACGATCTAAATGTCATAATATACCATCTGGTTCAAGGACATACCCTGCAAATCGACCTTCTAAAGGTCTACTAGATTCAATCTCCGACTTTACTTCCTGATACAATCTATTAGTAGGAAGTGTTACTAATATTTGACCTCTCAAATCTACTTCAAGAGTAGTAGCAGAGATCTCATGTCGACGATGACTAAGAGTGTCAGCCACTACGTTCTCTTTTCCTTGAACATATTTCACTTCAAAATCGTATTCACACAAGAACTCCATCCATCGTCTTTGTCTAGCATTCAAGTTAGGTTGCGTAAAAATGTATTGTAGACTACAGTGATTAGTGTGAAGTTCGAAACGGTGACCCAATAAGAAATGCCTCCATCGAACTAATGCATGCACTACTGCAGCAAGTTCCAAATCATGAGTGGGATAATTTAATTCGTGATCCTTGAGTTTGTGAGACTCATAAGCAATCAAATGCCCATCTTGCATCAAAACTGCTCCCAAACCCTCTAAGGATGCATCCGTGCAAACTACAAAATCCTTAGTAGGATCAGGAACAATCAATATAGGTGCATTACTCAACTTTTCTTTAAGTGTTTGAAAAGCCAACTGACACTGCTCTGTCCAAACAAACTTCTTCCCTTTCCTTTGAAGAGAAGTAATAGGATGACCAATTCTAGAAAATCCCTCAACAAACCGCCTATAATAACTAGCTAGACCCATAAAACTATGAATTTCACCTACATTAGTAGGCACAGGCCAATCTACAATAGCCTGAATCTTTGAAGGATCCACAACAATACCTTTTCCAGATATCACATGTCCAAGGTATTTCACCTCAGTTTGAAAGAAGTCACACTTCTTCAGGTTCGCATACAATTGATTTTCCCTTAGACATTGCAATACCTGTCTCAAGTGTTCTTCATGCTCCTTCATGTTTCTCAAATAGATTAAAATATCATTGAGAAATACAAGAACAAAGCGATCAAGGTATGTACGAAAAACACCATTCATTAAACTCATAAATACTGATGGTGCGTTTGTTAACCCAAATGGTACTACTATGAATTCGTACTGCCCATAACGAGTATGAAATGCAGTTTTATGAATATCAGCTTCAGCAATTTGCAATTGATGGTAACTAGATTTCAAATTGATTTTAGAGAACACATTAGCTCCCTTGATCTAATCGAAAAGATCATCGATTCTAGGCAAAGGATAACGATTCTTAATTGTAACGTTGTTCAATTGACGATATTCAATGCACAATCTAAGTGACCCATCCTTCTTCTTTACAAAGATGATGGGTGCTCCCCATGGGGAAACACTTGGAAGAATAAAACCTTTTCTAATAGTTCCTCTAACTGGATACGAAGTTCCTCTAACTCCTGAGTCGTCATTCTATATGGAGCTCTAGATATAGGTTCTTGTCTAGGAACTAGATCAAATCTGAAATCAATATCCCTCTTCGGTTGCATTCTAGGTATATCATTAGGAAACATGTCAATGAATTCCCTAAGAATAGGATGATCATCAAGAGATATCTCTTGACTCTCACCTTCTTCCAAATGAGTAACTATTGTTGCAAATAGTTGACAACCCTGACGAAGAAATCTCTTTAATTGCATAGCAAATATCATCCTCAAAGAGATAGGTCTTTGTATACCTATGATTTCCACTTTCGCATCTAAATCATTAATGCAACTAACTATCTTAAGTCGACAGTCAATCACAACATGATGAGATGCTAACCAATCCATACCTAAAACTATGTCATATGATCCTAATGGTGTAATATGAAGATCCACTAAGGTAGTTAACGTACCAATTTTAAGTTCACAATTATGTACAAGGTTCTCTACTGCTACTTTCACCCCAGAGGCGAATTCTACCTGCCACTTACCGCCTTGCTTTACCACCACAAGACCACATCGCTCAACGATGGTAGGTGAAATAAAGGAGTTGGTAGCTCTGGAATAAAAAAGAATGGAAACACTAACACCATGTAACTTACTTGAAGTCTCGACCACTGTGTTCTGGTGATTGGCTTGGTAGTCATTAACCACAACATAATCTTTATGTGATCATCTTGCATCACCCATTGTAGGCTTTGAAACTATAGGTCAAGGCCCAAAACTAGAAGAACTTGTCATCGGACACTGCCTAGCAATGTGTCCCTGCTGTCCACATGAGTAACAACCAGTGCCTCTACTGAATCCTCTGCCACCTAAAGGTGCATTGGATTGCTGGAAACTACCTCTACTGATAGTAGACTGAGTACTCTGAGTAGGCTGATCCTGTCTATTGCGCTTGTTGCACCACCAATTGCGATTCTTTCCTGACTATGGGCTATTACCTTATTGTGGTTGTGGATTATTATTCTTTTGAGGTGTATGTTGTTGTTGCTGCTACCCACCCTTTGAGGGTGTCTGTTGGTTCCTAGAGGAACCCCCTATCTGCACCTATCCACCCCATGGACTAAAACCTGCTGCAGGAGCACTGCCTATCTGTACTCCTGTGTGACCACCTAATGCCATAACAAGATTCTCTTCCACTATACGAGCCTTCTCCACAACAACTTCCATAGTCTTTGGCTCAAAGACTCTGACTCCACCACTAATGTGGGAATTTAAGCCCCTGATGAAGTGTTGTACCAGCATCGCCTCATCATCTCCAACTCCTACATACTGCTTGAGTTCATAGCATCTACGTTCATATTGCTCAACAGATAGAGCCAACTGACGTAAATAATGAAACTCGTCAGCCCGTCGTTGCCTCTAGTGTTCTGATAGGAACCATGCTCTAAACCTCTCCAGGAACATCTCCCAAGACACTGACCCAATATCTAAGTGGAGCTTCTGCTCCTCCAAGCGCCACCAAGTAGAGGCGAATCCTCTTAGATGCATGATAACACATCTCACTCAAGTATTGCTACCATAAGGGTGCATGGAAAAACATCTACCCAATTCCAATAGCCAGGTCTCTACCTCTAATCCACCTCCTGTACCATCAAAAGTAGGAGGGTGTGCCCTCAATAAGTCTCGCATGTGTCCTGCAATAATAGCATCCTGATGCACTGTATCATCTACTCTCCTTGGAGATCTATCACGCTCTCTGACAACCTCCTGCTCAACTTCCTGTCTAGGTCCAAGTTGAGCTAGGACCTCCTCCAATAAGGGGCGTAACTGTGAACCCTCTACTCCTGAATATTCAAGATTTTGTCCCTCATTCCTCTGATCCAACTACTCTGCCTGATCACTCTAATGAGGGCTTAGAGGGGGAGTAACCTGAGGGATTGGCCCTCGGCCTCCACCCTGACCTCTACCAAGACCTCTACCACGTCGCCTAGGCATGATCCTACACATAACAATGACAAGTCTCAGATACTAATCAACCAAGGCTAACATATAGCGCCACTACGTACTAGGTCAACCTAATGGGATCGCGATTACCCAGAGCGTCCAGTGTTAGAAACCTTGGCTCTGATACCAATCTGTAATGCCCTATCTTGTAACCTAAGGAATGTTGCAATTATCTACGAAAGTGAAATAATTTTTTTTTTAAGTGTTAATATTATTTTAATTAATTGCATACATTCAGTAAGTTACGTGACGTTACACTACTTGAGATTCCATAGACGACTTTAGTATTTAGCATTGCATATATTTAATTAACATAAACTTAAAAGTAAACATTGCATAACATTTGAATTCCATTCATGATAGTATAAAGTACAAATATGATTCTTACATTGCATTTGAAATAACATTACAATACTCATTCTTCAGATGAGGTAGATCAAATAATAATTTACAATTACATATTTCATATGTTCACCTCATAAACAATTGAGAGATGTTACAAATACAAGATTTCCAATGATGTAATATAGGAAGTACACATATATCCAAGTATGAGTTCTCCATCCATGAAGCTCTCGTTTCCATGATCATAAACTGGGGACCCAACGGAGTAAGGTTTATGTTCCACCCAACCATGTGGTACCTGTAGGTCCACCCCCCGTGCTAGGAGATAGTAATAAGGTTACCTAGACATAACCTATTCACCCTAGACACAAGTACATAACTAACTGATGGTTACATTGCTTCTAGATTTAAGACAATCAAATATGCTAAGTTCACAGGGTAAACTGTTATTTTAGGTGGAGTGTCATCACAATGTTGCATAGGTTACCCTGGTGTTTCTTCCTAGGTTTTGGCCCCCAACCTGGGTTACCCTGGTAACCTCTTACGAAACCCGGACCCATATGCAAACTATTACGGAATCAGATATCTTTTAAAGTAACAAGATATCGATTTTCCATTCTAGGCCTTCTCATCTTATACTCAAGACTTAACTAGCTCTTGAATCTATAAGCGAGGCATAATAATCTAATTAAAGATTTTAATCTAACTACTGTGTTGTTTAATTTTCACTGACTTACTAACTCTTTGTAAGTTACCCTGGCACCACTTTGTGTGACGACCCTCACACAGAGCCACTCCCCTAAACATAACAAAGGAATCTAAGTTTCCCTAACTAAGGTAACAAGGTGCACAAAATTCAATCATATAATACCAAATGACACACAACGGTCAATAAATCTTTGTTCATAAATTCAGGTGTCAAAACACCATACTACAACATGTGTACTACCCTAGTCAACTCAAGGTTTGCATTTCAACAATAACAACACCCTTACAATACAAACTAATCTGGAAGACTTATACAACTAAAACATTCCCAATTTGCCCAATAAAAGAACACAATTTAAAGCAAATCGAAACATAAGGAATCTACATTAGGATTTACTAAATCTAGTCAATCAAATATAATTTGCATGAAAATAAGTCAACTTGATTAAAATTCACTATTAAATAATCAAATTTTAACTTTCTCAATTTCACATGAGATCAAATACTAAATTTTTCTCAATCAATTTTATTGTTTTAAAAGATAATTATTCTCATGCATAACATTCACCTTATAAATAAAATTTTATTCAATATTTAATTATTTTTAAAAATAACATCATATAAATAACATAATATATATATACATATATATATATACATATATATACATATATATATACATATATATACATATATATATATGTATATATATATATATATATATATATATGTATATATATATATTTATTCATATTCTGTAGTGAAGTTCAAATAAAATCAAAAATTCGTAATTATTTAAACCCGAGTATAGTACTAGTCAAATTCGCATAGCATAGAACATTTTAATTTCATTTTGTATTTTTTTTAGGGCCGCTGTTAATACAGTCGCAGCCGCATGGGTTTTATCAGTCACCGCCCCTGCCACGACGTCACTGCCATGGCCACCGTGGGTGGGGCTGCTTCCACAGCCTTCCCCATAGGGCTCGGCCGTGGGCATCTGAGCCAAGCGTTGCCCGTGAGGGCGGCGCTAGGCTCGGCCCTCACTACCGTCCCCCTGTGGGGTCGGCCGTGGGTAGCCCCACCCAGATCACTATAATTTAACAATTTAAAAAAAAAAACTAAAAATTTATATATGATAATATACAGCGAAATTCTTATTTCATTTTTTTTTTTAATAATACGAAATCCCTAAATTCGCCTTTACGGCGATTTCAAAATTGCCCCAAATAAAAATAATCAATAAAGTTTCACAATCCAATTTGTATATGAAGATAAATATATATTCAAATATATTAAATTCCAACAGGGTTTTTTAGTGGGGAAATTAAGAAAATTTCTACAGGGTTTTCTTATGGGGAAATTGTAAAATTTCAACAGGGTTTTAATGGAAAATACGCACAAGAATTTCCAATCAAATTCTAATTAATCCCTAGAGGTTTCAATTGTATTTCCCCAAAAAGGTGATTTCCTTCACAAATTCATACTCATACTGTTTCCGACGGGAAGCTTTTAACAAAGAAATAACAAAATCTGTAAAAAGCTTTTAACCAAGAATTAACAAAGTCTGTAGAAAGTTTTTTTAACAAAGAAATAACAATTTTCTCTACAGATCATTTGCCGAGAAGTACAAAGATTTCTTACACAAATATTTTCTTCAAGCAGACACAATTTTAAAACAATTTTAACAGACAAACTTTTCAAAAAGATTAATCAAATAAATAACAGTGAAAAACCCTGTTTCCTGTAGCTTGAAATTTGTCTGTAGGGGAGAATCTTTGCTGCCTGATGCGTGCAACCCTCCAAAGCTTCTCCAGAACACAAAATCCAGAAGATGCTAAAAAAATCCCAAGAGATCTTCCAGAAATATACAATAGTTCACAAAGGAAATCACAAATTCTTCTCAAAAGCAATTTTTAACAGAGCACTATTCTTTCTTTTCCTGTGAAGAAAAAGGTAATCTTCCATTTCCCCAAATCCCAGATATCATCCGAGAAAATCCTCAACCAAAAAGCAATAAATTCACTGGCACACATGTCGAGAAGAAAATATCTTCTAACCACTTTCCAGTAATTATTTCTTTCCTCTTTTTCAAGATTTGCATGTTTTTTTTTTAAATTAAAATTTTAAAATTTCAAAATACAAATTTCCCACATAACAATTAATTTAAAATTAAATCTATTCACACAATTAAAGCAATTTTAATTTAATTAATTGATTTATTTAATTAAATAAATTTAATCTCAGTGATCAAATTACTTAACCAAACAAACTAATTAATTAAGTAAAATATAAAACTTTATTTTCAACATTTAAAATTAATTTAAATTAACAGTAAATTAAAGAATAATAAACTATCATTAAACTAACAAAAATTTCCTTTCAAAGTAATTGATCCAATCAGGGACAAACAAGACCACCAATGACTCCAAACTAAAACTGACAATATACTGTGACTGGGTTTAAGACTAGACTAGGATAAACCATGTTACTACCTCCCAATCAACATTTCCGTTGAGTCTTGACACGCTCAGACCTGAGTAACGAGGTGGAGTCGGTGTCATGTACCTGCAATCCTGTAACCAAATAAATGACATACATATATATATAATCCATTGTACAAACACACCGTGCGAAGAAAATCACGGAAATCACAGGGCACTCGCAAGCAAGTGATGCAACTCCGTTCTCCACACCAATACATGTCACATCAGACTTACAAATTAAAATAACAATTAGTCTACTATAACATATATATATATATATATATATATATATATATATATATATATAGCAATAACATCTGAAGGAAACATCTACGCTATTACAAAGCATGTCAGAAATTAATTATCACCATACAATGTTTATCATAACACGAAACGAATCCACTGTCGCTCAAGAGTCAGAGATCAAAATATACAAAACAAGGTACCAAAGTCTATCATAGGTGAAAGCATGCTAATAGAAAACATAAGCATAAATGGAAGGGTACTACATATCTCAAAATTCAATCTCTCATATCAAAAGTAATAACTCATGAATATGGAGGTTTTGTGCTTTTGTGCCTAGAAGAGAGACCCCTGAAGCAACACTCATAGCCCATGAAGTGTTGCATTCCATTAAAGCTAATAACTTTTCTTCTTTCATAATTAAGTTGGATATGATGAAGGCATATGACAGAGTAGATTGGGATTTCTTGATTCAGGTTCTTCAAAAGTTTGTTTTTGCTTGTAAATGCTGCAAATGGATCCACCAATGCTTATTAGGGGCTAAATTCTCAATAATTGTCAATGGGACTCCAGTTGGTTTTTTAGTTCTACTCAAGGGGTGAGGCAAGGAGATCCTCTATCTCTTGTTCTATTTATCATCATGGCAGAGGAGATGAGTAGAACAGTAAAAAATTTCACAATCAGGGATTATGGTAGGGAGTATCCATTCCAAATACAAGGATTGTAGCAACACACTCTTTATTTGTAGATGATACCCTTTTATTTGGAAAATCCTCTTTGTTAGAAGCAAAACAAGTCAAACAGGTGCTTGAGAAATATACCTCTTCTTTGGGTCAAAAAGTAAATTCCTCTAAGTCCAAAATTTACATTTTTAACACAAATCCACCAATTTCAAAGAGGTTGGTAAATTTGTTGGGTTTCCAAGCAACAAAGCTTCCTTGTGCATATCTAGGTATTCCTTTTTTTGTAGGGGCAGATAAATTTCAGTATTGGCATAAGGTTCTAGATAGAATAAAGTCCAGAACTTTATCTTGGAAGGAAAGGTGGTTGTCCTTCTCTGGCCACATCTTGTTGGTTAAGTCAGTATTAGTAGCTATTTCAAATTATTTTATGGCTGTTTTGAAGGCCCCAAAAGGAATTGTGCAACAAATTGAAAATCTTATTAAGAATTTCTTGTGGAGGGGAAATATGGATGAAAAGAAGAAGGTTCCATTGGTATCCTTGGAAAATATCTGTATGAATAAAACTACTGGAGTAGGTATGCATAACCTATCTTCAATAAATCTAGCCCTTGAAGCAAAGCTAGTATGGCGAGTGTATCAAAAGCCAAATTTGAGATGGTGTAGTCTAATGCAAGTTAAGTATTTGGATGATGATAATCCAACTATACTTTTAACTGTATCAAATCCTCAAAGTGGATTGGTTATGTGGAACTTTTTAGTAGCTTGTAGGTAGGTCATCATTCAATATTTGACTTGGGAGGTTCATAATGGGGAAAGTGTGCACTTTTGGAAGGACTCATGGAATGGGTACCCCCACTAACCTCAATTCAGGAGCTACTTCCAAAAGAGAAAGTTTTAATAGATATATGGGGTAGCAAGATGAAGGATTATGTTGATAGTATTGAGCCTATTTCATTGAAATTTTTTTGGAAGGATTTGTTCAATCCAATCATAACACTCAATCAGAGAAATTCCTTACATAAATTTCTATAGAAGAGGAATGTGTTCCTATTAGGAGGATCAAATAAGTTAATTTTGGAACCTTCTAAGGATGGTAATTACATAGTAAAGCAAGGTTACAAGTCTCTTACAACAATTGTGCCTCATAATTAGTCCCATAGAGCATATTCCTTTTGTTGGAATTCAATGGCTTTGCCTAAGGGGGGCAGTTTTGCATGGATTGCTCTACACAAAAGAATATTAACAAGTGATAGACTAAGTAAGTTAGGTTTTGCGGAACCTTTCAAGTGTGTACTTTACCAAGAAGTTATTGAATTAGTAGATCACTTATTTGTGGGGTGTGAGGTGGCACAAGAGTGTTGGAAATTTATAAAGTCCAAGTTGAATATACCTTTTCCAGTTCCTTCATCTTTATGGGATTTGTTTACTATTTGGCCAGTATTATTTAAATCCTCTTTTTTTGCTTGTATATGGAGAGTTGCACCAATTCTTGTAATCTGGAGTTTGAGGTGGGAAAGAAATAAATGAATTTTAGATAGAAGTCCCAGTCATCTCAACAAATTAAGAATAAGATAGAAAAACAAATCTTAGAGGTAGTTAACTCATGTTCAAATCCATAAGAATGTATCTTCATTGTTCATTGCTTGGGATAATTGGCTTTTACAAATTTGGGAATTTATATCTATACCTTTCAAAGGTGCTCAACTAATAGCTCCTCAGTCAAAGATTGATAGAAGTAAGGTTCAATGGCAACCTAATTCAAAATATTTTTTCAAGCTTAATTTTGATGGATCATCAAGGGGGAACCTAGGCTGGTCGGGAGCAGGAGTAGTTATTAGGGATTGGAAAGGATATCTTTTAGTAGTTAAAGCAGCTCACTTACCAAATAGCACTAATAATATTGTAGATGGACAAGCATTGCTTCAAGGTTTGCAGTTAGCAAGATCCATGGACATTCACAAGTTGCATATTGAAGGTGATTCTTTTATTATAATTAACGCTTATAAGGAAAGAAAAATGCACAATTGGAGATTACGTTATGTGTTGGAGAAAGTTTGGAAAGTAATGGATTATTTTTCATGAAATTCAAATTACACATACATATAGGGAGGGAAACAAACTAGATGATAGGATTACAAATATAGGATATGATGGTCAGAATCTTGAGGTAGTGGGACAACAAGAGGTTGTAAAACAAATCCTCAACTACTAGAGTTTGTAATTGATAAAGGAAATTGAGATAATTTACATGTTCACACTCTTTATGCACTTGATCAAGAAATAGTGATTGGGAAGGTGGATGATATTTGTGTCATAGTTTTCCTAGCTAGCTTAGCACTTATATGGGGAGATGTTGAGTCATCTTTTGTGATGATAATGGTATTTGATGGCCCTCCATTTACTAATACACTCAGTTGGCAGCAGTGTTGATTAATGATTACATTGTGCTTTACAACTTAGTACCTTACCTTGATGTAGATGCATCACTTATTTCATCAACATGACAAGGGATTTGAAAGGCACATCTCCAGATATGCTTATGACAACAGTGTCTAATTATGGACATGTGTTGCTAGCATCAGGTTTTATTTAAGTTTTTTGTTTTGTAGGTATAGGGAGCTATGATGATTTGGAGTGTGATGTAGAAAGTGAGGTTGGGAATGCAAGTTTCACACAAGATATCACAAGTTATATCTACAGTGAATTAAATGGGATCCCCTTCTCATGACAAAAAATATTCCTCTTTAGTAACAAAATAGATTTGCACATGGCTTTATTGGCTATAAAGGGAGGTGGTTGTTTAATGTTGTATTCATTCGAAGGTCTAGTTTTGGATATCATTCTATGAGTGCTAATTGTCCGTGCACTAGAAAGTGGAAATATGGATTTCAAGCCTTGGAATCTTAGATTAAACATGGTGGTACAACCTTGGGAGCATCCTTTCAAGGAGTACCTTTCTCATGACTGCTTGAAGTCGGTTTTCAATTTGAATTTCCCTAGGGTTGAGGAATTTGTTTGCATATTACTTGGCATGGAGGTAACTAGGTCGTGTGCAAGAAGAATTATCTTTCCATCACAAGTGATTTTTTTTTTTCTTTCAAATATCATGGATTTACTGCAATCCCTTCGAGAGTTAATGCTAATTTCAGAGCAATTTTTTAAACCCCAAATTTTGCAAAATAATGCTCTGTTAGTTGTGGCTCAAGGTTACAATATTTTTAGTGGGGATGAGGATATAGGAGGTTGTTTCCTAGATATTTTATCAGGAAGCACCATGGCATTGAAGAAATCTATGACTCTATCAAACTGGCTCTACAATATAAAAGTGATAGTAGGTTGTTGAATGCTCTAAGGAAGAATTGTAGGAAGATTTGTGTGAATATGGATATGGCTATTAAGGAAAAGTATTATGCTATATCTTTCCTCAAAGCACACTCTCCACATTCTCCTCTAAATGATTCTCTTGCTGGGATGAGAGGTCGAGGGAATTATTCTAGTTGAAATGAAGAATGTGTGGAAGCTGGGGTTGCTCATGATAATGCAGAAAATGGTAACATGAAATGGAAGGATTTTGTAGCCCACCCATGCTTGGCTTGGGGGGTTCATGTTAGGAAAAGGTGTGTTGTAAACCTTTCCTAATGTATTTAATGCATTTATTCTTGGGGCCACTTTATGTTGCATGTAACATTAGGACATAAGTTAAGCTGCTAAAAATGTAATTATTTAATATTGGGGAAAATAAATAAATAAAGTACCCAATATTAAATGTGGGGACATGGTTTTGTAATCTCATGGTTTTAGTCACATGATTTTGTGTAATACCACTTGGTGGTTTTGTGGGAGCTTGTTTCTATAAAATCAACCACAAGGGTAGTTGTTTAGGTTGGGAAAGTTTGCATGTTAGCTCTTGTTAGCATTTGTGAGGGTTTTAAGCATGGCATGGGATGTGTGGTTACATGCTTTCTCACATGGATTGCTTGGAGAGGGTTTGATGCTTCAATGGTGTTCATGGAGACTATGAAGATGTATTGTAATCTTTATTGTTGAATAATACATGAGAGATGGATGTTTTTGGAGGCTGGTTTTTTCCCTCTTAAGGGTTTTCCTAGGGTATATCTTGTGTCATATTTTCATGGGTATGTTTTCTATTCTCTTGCATGTGGATTCAAAATACTTAATTGCATAGATTTCTCTTTTGGGTTATGTGGAATTTGTCTTTAAATGGTTGCAAGTTTCCAACAAGTGGTATCAAAGCCATGGTTGTGGTTATATAACCCTTGGTTGAGAAAATATTGTTTAAGTTTGAATCTATGCATTTTATGTGAGAATGAAAGACATGGAAAGACATGAGGTTTTTGCATTTTGGTTATTGTAGATCTAATGGTTTTGGGTTTGTTGTTTTGATGGGTTGTCTGCAGATTTGGGGTGTGAGAAATTTTGGGTCAAAAGGGCTTTTTGGCTATGTATTCAAATGAGGGTTTTATGGGGGAAATTTTATAGAATACCTCTTGGAAAAAAATGGAGCTCATAGTTGGGTCTAGGTTGGCTGAGAGACGAAGATTGATATATAATTTGATCTATTTCTATTACTGGAAAAAAATGCAAATTTTTTTTTGTAAAAGGCCTTATTTGCAGGCCATACGGATATTCAGAAAAATAAAAAATATGAAGAAAAAAATCCTGTCAAAAATAATTTTGGTCCTGCAAAATGAATTTAAAAAAAAAAATAGAAATAAAAAATTTGGTAAAAATACAGATTGAAATTTGATTTGAAAAAAAGTTTGAATATATATATATATTGGGGTGGGGGCCGAAAGCCCCTATGCCCCCTGCCAAACTTGTAGAGGGCTGATGGTACTATTGGGTACCACCAGCTTTGCAATGGTCGACAAGCTGGCGGGGTTGACAGTACTAGCCAGTGGCAGGGCCAGCCTACCACCCCTTTATGGGGTGTAATAAATAAAATTTTAAAATTTTTAAAACCACCCTCTATTCAAATAATTCCATTGGTGATTTATTCCAAAGGTGATTAAATTTTTTAATATTTTAACAATAAAGTGGATTTAATGAAGTTTTCAGGTCTATCGCCAGGGGGCAATGCCACCCGGGTGGGGTTGTCGTTCCACCACCAGTGAGCCACCAATGGTTTTTATTTTTTTCCTTATATACAAATTGAGCAACTTTCACTGGGGCGATTCATTTTTTCTCTTCTTGAACTTGTTGGAAAGGTGACTCAGTGCTCTACGTTGTGATGCCAGTTTTTTTTTTTGATTTTATAGTTAAATATTGTTTTGCATACTAGAATTTAGATGTTTATTTTGAGCTTCAAGGGGGTATATCTTGAGCATTCGGAGTTAGATTTTAGACATTGAATAGTCGATGGAAAGCTCGTTCAGAGCACTACACATTGGATCAGGTTTAGAATTTTTTTGGCATGGTTTATTTATTATTTTATTTATCTAAGTTGTTTATGGGTGACTTTTTTAAAAAGGCATAGGACAACTGAGAGGGGGTTTGAATTAGTTGTCACCAAATTCAAACACTTCTTAACTTCACAACCACACTACTTTGTTATTAAGTATGAACATGAGATGCAGATAAAAGAAAGAAAAATCAACACAATGAACACCAAATTTTTTGTGGAAAACCCAATGAGGGAAAAACCATGATGAGGATTAACTAACAATATAAAGTGATAGAAAAATTGAATACAAGAAGGCTCACTGCCAAGGGCTCACTGCATAAAACATGACTCACTATCCAGATACAAAGGATCACTTCCTATAGAAAGGACTCATTGTCTAATAGGGAGGCTAACTGCCTACAGATACAAAAGGTAACAGAAAGATCCACCACAACAATTTACATACATTCACAACCTTGAATAGAAGATTGTAGAAACCTTCAACTCACCGCTTTCAAGAATCTAACACAATGAAGTAGTATTGCCTCAACTCACTTTCACACACTTCTACTCTTCACTTGTGGCTTACTTTGTTACTTGTGTATATCTTAATCCTTCGCATCTCAACTTGCATTTATACCAAATTCAACCTTAGAAACTTTCTCCAAGGTTAGCCACATACGCTTCATTTCATAAATTCAAATTAGGCCGACAACTCAACATTCCCACGATGGAAAGGAATGAGAGGACTAATTAAACACTTAACCAAGATTAAAAAAAATGTCTTAAATCAACCACACACTTCATTAATTATATTTTAATTCTTCATATGAAGTGTAAACACCAGGTCAGCCAAACCTAATGAAAACACAAATGAACATTGAAGTACAAGCTTCCCAACAAGAAGATAACAAACAAATGATGCAACATGCTTCATTATGCATGAGAAAATTTCTTAGGTTCCTTCAAATACATTTGCAGCAAGTGTAACAACCTTCAAACATAGAACATCCTCCATCAGTCCATCCAGACTATGTAAACACATTCAGTAACTGAAACTCAACTTCTAGATCCCTAAACCACAAACATCTTTTCCAAAACTTAGAGAACACCATTACAAGGAATATCCCAAATCCGCAAGCTCTGAAAAAAAATAGTGGAGGACTGCGTAGCAGAAACATTTCTCCTAGTCCATAGATAACCAAATCTACCAAACCAGTTCACACAACTTTCATACACCATCAAACCGGAAGCTATAAATTAGGATATATCACCATCAGATAATCAACAACAACCCTTCATATCTGTACAAGCATAGGATCAACACAAAAGAAATACAGAGCACATGCCAGAGCACATTTTGAAGCCATACATAAGTTTGACTTCACTCTTTATTAATTTTCTCAAAAGCACTTGGAAACTCATCATTTTAGCACATATGCAACATCATAAGGATAGCTCCATGCACTCACAACATCTCAACAACATCTCAACTATACATGCACAATCTGCAACATACTAAACTATGTTGACATCAATGACAATATTAATGACAACACCACCAAACTTGCTCATGCTTGCAAAAACTTTGACTATGGTGACACTATGAGTTTATGGATTGCCGGATCTCAGAGAAATTTGATGTTGGATTCATTGTATGCTTATTCTCTTTTGAAATGGTTATCAGTATTTGGTTGGATATGTATGATTCATTGTTGTATCTACAAGTTGTGTAGCATTTTAGGCAGTCTATACTTACATGTTGCATTTATGACTTGGACATGGGTTGTCTTTTCCCATAGATATTTCAGTGTTGATGCATTTTCAGTTTGGTCGCTTAGTTTAGTCACATGGTTTTTTGGTTTTATTGTCATGTTGAGGAGTGGAGATGGTATTACCAAGGAATAGTCATGATGTGAGACCTATGTAGTTGACTATGTTATGTAGATATGTGGGACATGGTTGTTTTGAGTTGTTGGTACATTTGGTGGTGATCATGGTGTCACGAATGTTTCTTGTTCTTTAGATACTTTAGCATGTCATGATGGTTTATGCAGGTGCATTTTTGGTGGTGTTGGATTGGTTCCTAATTATGGTTGTGGCGGTGTATCTTCTTGGTATGAGGATCATGGTTTACTTTGTTTTCTTATTGAGGAGCTCATTTTGCATTTGAGTTCTTCAATTGTGTGAGGGCATTCTTTGGTTGATCTTCATGAGGAGATTGTTATCATGATGTCATGGATAGCTTGATTACACTATTAAGTGGGAGCTTTTGACAGTGATGGTTTGGTGATCATGGATATGTTTATGATGGTTTGGCGATTGTAGGAATCTTCTTGGCTTGGAGATTTTGGTACTACTCGTTATGTTACTGAAATTTCAGACCTGGATGATCTTCATGAAGAGGATGGTTGTTATGATTCCATGTGTGAATCAGAATCACAATTCAGTGGGAGTTGTTGGTAATGACATGGATGCATCATTTGGTATGGTTATCTTCATGTGATTGGGGATATGGTTTCTTGGTTTAGAGTGTTTAGCTATTATGTCATGGTTTACTCTTGCTACGTGTTTAGAGTTTGGCATGGTACTTTTTCTCTTGAGACCATGATATATATATGTTATGGTGCATGTGATCTCCTAGGAGGAGATGGTTAGATCATGGATGTCATGTTTATGTTCCTAATTCTTGATTGGAGACTCGACATTGATCGAGTGTCATTCTCTTAGTATTGGGTACATTAATCATTTGATTGATTACTTCATGATGGTGCTATGTTGCATTTGGAGTTTTGCATGGATTGGTTAGTTATAGGTACTCGTGGATAGTTGGAGACATAGGTAAGACTTGAGTTCTCTTGTGATTAGAGACATGTGTTGAGATGGTTACTCTTGATGATATTTCAATAGGAAGTCTAAGGATCCTACACCTTGGTTGGATGTGAGCTCAACATGGACCTATGAGGAGAGTGTTCTTGGATGAGTCATGATGACTTGGATGTCTTGGAGGAGCATTCTCATTTCCCACTCTTGGTCTACTCACTGGTTTCACTTGAGAGGTATTACCCATTGTTTCTTTCAGGTGCTTTATGTTTATGCTTTATCTTCTCATGCATATGGATCTTCAGCTATCGATATATGGTTTTGGAGGGTTCATTTGAGGAGTGTTGGCATGTCTATCTCCTTATTCATTGTGATTAAATTCATTGATGTTGAATTTATGAGATGTATTGGGCTTATTTCCTTCATTGGGAATGGATTTAGTTTGATCTTCTTTGGTTTTGAGAGGCTTACATACATATGGATTACATGATACATATGTTATGTTTGATCTTGGTGATTGAAAGATTGGGTGTTGTTATGGCTTTTGTTTTGGTGTGTTGTGGAGGAGATCATATTTGACACAGTTGGCATTTAGAGGTGTATGTAGAAGGATTTTCTATAGGTATATGATGTGCAGTGATTCTCTCTTTGGTCTTGGTTATCTTCCTAGATGTTTGGTTTCACATTACATTGGTTTGAGGTTTGGTTGGAGCTATTGTGATCACTAGCTTGTGGTCATGTGTTTTCACTTATGTTCTTGGGTGATGACATGGAGGTTCCTCTATCTTTCTTCTTTGTTGGGTGTGGAGAATGTGGGAGAGCTATGGAGACTTGTGATTAGATTTGTTCTTATAGGTTATTGGTTTATAGGTTTTGCATATCATTGTGGATGATTCCTTGGTACTACATAATGTAGTTTACACTTTCTATATGATGCTAATGGTAGACTTGGTATGCCTTGATCTTTTTGAGATTTGCATTACCCATGTAGTGGGAGATCTTGGATGTGTATGCCATTCTTTGATAGGTTTTGCACATGGAGTTTATGATTGCAGTTTATGGGTGTATATGTTTATGGCATGATTTTACTATGTTTTGTATACCTTGGAGGTATGGATAGTTGGATGTATTGACACTTGTTGTGGGTTTTATTTCAACTATGGGTTTGTGTATCTTGATGACTACTGGTGCATATTGTTACCTTTGGATTGAGTGTATGCATTTGGGATATTGGTTGAGGCGAGACTTATGCTTCATTGTGACAGATTGTGTGGCTTCTCTTTGGATGGCTTCTTATCTTTGTGCATTGGCATGATGGTGGATGCAAGCATTCATGTTTGGGATGGTGGTCACTTTTATTCTTGTTGCACGTATCTTGATGGAGCACATGGAGCACTTTGATTCCATGATAGTATATGTGGCTATATAGATTGTTCATTTGATTCATGTATTGAGGTTACTTGTTCCTCTTATGCAATGTATACAACAAGTGGGAGAATGTTAGGAAAAGGTATGTTGTACACCTTGCATAATGTATTTAATGTATTTATTCTTGGGGCCACTTTATGTTGTATGTAACATTGGGACATAAGTTAAGTTGCTAAAAGTGTAATTATTTAATATTGGGGAAAATAAATAAATAAAGTACCCAATATTAAATGTGGGGACATGGTTTTAGTCACATGGTTTCATGTAATATCACTTGGTGGTTTTGTGGGAGATTTTTTCTATAAAAGCAACCACAAGGGTAGTTGTTTAAGTTGGGAAAGTTTGCATGTTAGCTCTTGTTAGAATTTGTGAGGGTTTGAAGAATGGCATGGGATGTGTGGTTACATGCTTGTTCACATGGATTGCTTGGAGAGGGCTTGATGCTTCAATGGTGTTCATGGAGACTTTGAAGATGTATTGTAATCTTTATTGTTGAATAATACATGAGAGATGGATGCTTTTAGAGGCTGGATTTTTTTCCTCTTAAGGGTTTTCTCAGGGTATATCTTGTGTCATATTTTCATGGGTATGTTGTCTATTCTCTTGCATGTGGATTCTGAATACTTAGTTGCACAAATTTCTTTTTTGGGTTATGTGGAAATTGTATTTAAATGGCTGAAAGTTTCCAATAGTTCAAATAGCAAATGGACCAGTTACAGGTTATGGATCATGTGCTCGTGGTTCACAAGCTCAGTTTGAACCAGTTGTAGGATATGGTCCTTTTCCCATGAGTTGCAAGCTCAGGAGGATGTTGAGGCTCAAGATGAGAACTCGGTCCAAGTGAAGTGAATGGAAGAGTAACATCCTGGTCGTTTGCAAGCAGTTTTTTGGAAATTTTGCATGGAACCTGGCTCTACAAGGTTAAATGAAGATGGGTATCTAGAAATGATCTACAATCTTTGTTTTCTTTTGAAAATTGGAAAATGTTGACAAAAATATGCTCTAAATTTTGTATTTCCAACTGCATTGTAAGCAAAAGTACGATTTCATGGACAGTTTGGGAACTGATATGGAATTTTGTAGTATTCCATATGATGCAAATATTATGTACAAACTTATATATATATATATATATATATATATATATATAGGCCATGGGCCTTTTACCCCCAAAAAAATATTATTCACTTGTTTTTCTTGATTTGTGTTATAATGTAAGATTTTTTTTCCAAAAGAGGAAATTGCAAGGGTTTATCTTTTCTTTTGTAATGTCCTATGTTGTTTTAGTTTTAGTTTTAATATTTATTTGAGGAATTCATTTTCTAGAATGACATATCTTGTATTAACTCCTTGCATTCCTTGTCTTGTGATCATGTTCTTCTTTGTGACCTCATTTTATTGAGGTGGTCTATCTTTCATCTTATGCAACCTTTATATATATCTATGCACTTGTTAGCATTTGCTTGATAGTATGAAGATATTTTCAATAAATCTATATGTGCATACCTTGTTTCAAGATGCCTATTTTGGAGTGAGTTGTTAACCTTAGGCTATCTTCTTGTAAAATAATAAGTATCTTGGAGAAATGCTTAAATCTTTACGTTTGATCTTTATTTGAGACAATATAAATTTTTTTTGTCTTTCTTCCACTTTTGTTGAGTTTTCTTACTCATAATAAACATATTTCATTTTCAACAATCATTGGAAACAATTATATTTAAGAGTGTATACATATAGTTAGGCCTTTACAAGATTTTCAACCAAATTTTTGTTTAGCCATGGTAAAGATCAAATATTTAATTGAAATGCAGTTGAAAAGAAATTATTTTAAATGAACCCACATTGAAGATATTCATCCTAACTATCATAGCAAAAAAGATTTCAAAGTACCATCTTTTCTTTTGGTTAACACTAATATATTAAAGAGTCAAAAGTTGGGTTTCATATAGTTGAAAAAGCTCTAATCGATTCATATTGAATTGAACCATCCTTATCATCTTCTCTAAAACTTATCTTTCTATATTTTATTTGTGATTTGATACTGAGGAATCCATAACCCTCTGCATAGGTTTATTTTTTATTTTTTGAGTGATAACTTTTCATTTATCTTTAGCTAGTTGCATTATATTAAGCAAATGTAGATAATTGTTTATTTACTAAGACACCATGAAGTTAGTCCTTTTGAAATAGTTAACAATTAGTACATACAAACTGTTTATTTGACTTGTTAAATTGTTTGTAATGAACGTAGGATTGAGATTTGGGAAGCGTATGTTCTTATCCATGGCTAAAAGTGAAGAGATAAAATAAGTCTGGTTGTTCTTCCTTTTGAGCCGTCTTTCACTTTTCTGGAAGGTTCTAATCAGATTTATAAAATCCACCATGTTCTTATCCTGTAAACTTGGTGTAAGGCATTATGTCAGCTGCTTTGTGCTTGTCTTAGCCACCAAAGTTTTATGCTTATCTACTAAGGATTTTGATGGATTTTGGAGGATTTTTATCTGACTTTTATAGTATTGCTTTTGATTCTCAAAAATCTTGTAGATCTATTATGTACTTATCCTACAAATATTCAAGAGGCATTTTATTTAACAAATCCATGCTTGGATTGTCTTTAATTTAAGCTTACTTTACTAGGGCTCTTATGGTTTCATCTTTCTGGTTTTTCTTTCTAAACCATGGATAAATGATTCGTCTTAGTTCTTTTATTTAAATCTTAAGAATGATATTGTAGTCATGAAATATTAATGGTTAAATGATTTTTTAAAAAAATAAAAAAATACTAGTACTTGTATTTAAAGGGGTTTAAGGATTACGTCATAGAAAATTATATGTAAATATGTTAGAGAGTATGTGTTTGTGTATGGTTGTGCTGTAAATTCTAGTTGCATGTCGCTCGATTAAACAATTAATAATAAGTATTAAATAATGGAATGAAATAAACGTAGACAAATCTAGATTTTTTCCTTAAAGAAATTAAGCATTATCTGATTATGAAATATTTGTATACAGATTTAAGACATAAAGCAATGCAAATGAAAAAAGAAAGTTATTGTCAAATTGACCAAAAACAGTGTAAATAGAAATAGAATGTTCTCATCTAGTTGTCAAATCAATATTTATCTAGCTTTTATGTAATAAGTGAGATTTTAGATGCTTTTACCATTAAATGACAATTGGTTTACCATTAAACAACAGCTGAAACTTGTTTTAGTTTGCAGGTGTGAGACATGTCTCAAGCTCAAATCTCAAACTATATGTAGCCTATGAGCTAATTATGAAGAATATAATCTAACTATTTTATTATTTTATTGAGATAGCATTGTTCATAAGGTTCCGTGGTCTATAATGTATAAATTGTATGTTTGAGTAAAAATAATATTTTTGAGGAATAAATTTTCTTTTATTATAATAACTTAAGAATGTATATGTTATGTAGTAAAATGGTGGAGTACTATAAATCTATATCCCTGTTATTGTGATGAAATGATACTTGTTGCAATTACTTGGGAATTGCCTATGTTAGATAACTATCGAGGTATTGAACCATATATTATCTATTTTACTCCTATCTCTAGTAATATACATGATGATTTTATGTTTATAAGCCATGTTTTGGTGATGTTTTACCTTCTTTTATCTATGATGGTGTGTCTTATGATTATCCATTATTTACATCACATGTGAACCTTATGGTATTCAAGGTAGCATTCACATAAAGATCACATACATTTTGATAATCAGTCTCTCGTGATTGGAATTTTTTTAATTTTTTTCCCTTAATAATCATTACATGATGGCATTATAGGTCTTAGTGAAGAACTATCATCTGATGATTATGATGGGTCTATTGGTGTATCCTCTCACATGCAATTATTATTATTCACTAGTTATATGTCTATAGATATTGATTAATAATTTGTGATTATACCTAAGTGGCATAGCTCATGGTTCATTATATAAACCAATTATATGGAAATCTTATCATGTCATATTTATGTAATTCTTGTTATATCTAGTTTGAGGGATTTTGGTTAGAATTAGTGACAGGCTTGATATATTATTTATGTACGCTTTTGTTTAGCTTGAGTTGGTTGAATTTAGGCACTCTTGTATTGTTATTTTGATACCTTGTTATTTTTTAAGGTGGTTTAACTAAGTTCTTGTAGAGAAACCAATGATATTAAAGTCGTTCAGATATTAAATTATCTTAGTGGATGTTGACACATTCCAAACCTAGTGAAGTTTATATTTTGTGTTTGGTTTTAGGATATTGACCTAAGGTGGCAATGTTACATTTTTAGAGTGTTAGGACAATAATTTTGGTTGGACAACTTGAAGGTTGTGGATAAGGGTTCCTAGAAATATTAGAATAGTAGTTTAATTATTTTTTATTAATTGTAAGGACCTTATGTTGAACACAACTGGATACTAGGGGGGGGGGGCTGAATTAGTTTCTTCAAAAACTTAAACCCTTTCAAATCATAAACCCCTCAACAATATACAAATTCAGACTCTTAGCAAGATCAACAACTCAATCACAAATTTGAAAAACTTAATCTAATCAACAAAAATGAAAGATAAGGAAATTAACACACATACACAAGATAACACCAAATTTACGTGGAAAACTCAAAAAGGGAAAAACCATGGAGAGAAATCTCTTAATATATAAGCTTACTACTTACATAATCACAATTTTCAGGCTCACTTCATATGGAATTGCAAACTAAGGCACACAACCTCAGGGAAAGATACAAGATACTTGTAGTACTGAGGTGCACAACCCTAGGCAAATATATAAATTATGACTTGATGAGATTAACTATCTCATAGCAGGATACATGAAGATTTAGGAACTACAACATATGTCAACAATACACTTTGTTGACTAAGGCATTAAAGCTCATTTATCTTCTCATTTTCACAACTCATTGCTTCATTCCATGCTTAAACATCACCACATTGATGTAGGAGCATCCTAGGTTGAGAGGATCATGGCAGCCAATAAAAATTGAATCCTCCATTGTTGAAAGTTGAAGGGTTTCAGGTGAATGATTGCAGGAGCAGATTTTGAAGTGTTCATGTAGCACATTGGTTTCTTTTTTTGGTAGTTCATTTTGTGTTTTATTTCAGGTTATTTAAGGGGCATATGTTGCTTCCCATCAGTCATTTGATGACTGAAAATGACTGTGTAATCAAATTTTCATAATGAGAATATGTTTTGTTGCAAGCTTCAATTGAATCCATGAGACTTTGTTGCAGATTTTGCTTGCATTGTTGTGTTTTTTTTTTTAGAGTGTGATTTCAAAAAAGAGGGTTATTGTGATTATTTATTTCATCACACATACACTCACTCATCTTACAACTAATTTGATCTTTCATTTATATCCTCCACAAGATCACAAAACATCAATTAGGTCAACCAAAACAAAAGATAATCAATAATATCAACAAGTTGGCCACAAGAACATAAAGTGGTCATATCCAGAAGATAGAAAGGACCAAAAATAATCTTATTACATCTTCCAAAGTGATAAAAAACAACTCACATGTTGGTGCACATCAATCCAAGTAGATAACAAGGAAACATGTAGCACATAACTAGTCAGCCCAAAAATACTCTTACAATTGAATCTACTCAATCCAATTCTCAACAAGATAGGTCAAGATCCAAATACATCTTAACACAAATTCATATGCTGGCACAAACCCCCAAGAAGATAGTGCAAGCAAGATAACAAGCCCTATCAACTAGATATTCATAAATTTCCTAGAAAACTAGCTCAACACAGTATACAACACCAAAGAGATCAATCATTGATGTGTGGATCATAAAGAGATGTTTCATAAACATCCAACAACACTTAAAAAAACTTATTTCACACCATCATGCCACAAAAAATGACCACAACCCAAACAAAAGTATAACACTTCATCTCATAAACACATAATACACAATCATGTGATAAAACATTAACAAATCAAATTACAATACACACCATTACATGAAATCTGAATTGGGACACATCTGAAGCACTAAGAGCATGTCCACCAAGCTTTTAGAGTAGAAAAATAAATGCAGTGAAATGTAGAGCATTTTTTGGAGCAGTCCAAGCATCCAATAAAACTACCAAAACACTATAAATAGCAAAAACCTCCTTGGCAACACTGGTGACTCGAAAAGATAGGATTGCAACATCCACAAAATACAAACACTGAATCCCAAACCATAAGGCCATAGCTTCATCAATAGAGGAATGTAGAGAATTCTCCCAAAAATACTTCAAAGCATCTTCCTAAAACATAAAATTTCACTAACATGCAGAGACTAGAACTTCCTTGCAGCAACACATACTTCCTCAAGAACAATAGGAGAGAGCATACAACATACTAGAGACCATAAGAAACATCTCTTTATTTCACTATGTTGTCCTCAGTGTATTCATTAACATCAAACTCTAGTATGGATATGACAAGAAGGATTGTATGGTGTTAGGCAGGTGTTGCAGATGTAGTGGGGTCACTTGGTTTCCAAGTGATTTTGAGAAAATTTACATAAAAATTGTTCAAGGTGACTAGGAAGTGTTCTATATTTTTCTCTGCATTTCTTCATTATAGAAGATGTGCTTGTGCAGTTTGAAAGTGATGTTCAAAGGTACTTTAAGGTTTTATATCCATAGTTACAGGTTCCAAAATGTATGCTAGTAGAAGATATGTTTGACAATGTGTTGGACTATCTCTAGCTTGCGAAGAGCGATATCTAGGAGAAATGGAATTTCTTTGCATTTCTCCACGATGAAGATTCTTTTCTTGTGGATTTGGGAATATGCTAATATTTTTTGCACTTACCTTCCTATGGTTTGTTTAGTGTTTATTTATTTTTCAATTTTGATTCATGTGTTGTTTCTAAGTGGTAGTTTGTTTGGTTACACAAGATGATAGTTTTCTCAGTTTCATGTATTTGCACTAGTGGTTTTGAATATTTTTTTTGATGTGGAATATTTCAAGGTGTTATGTAATGTTTATTATTTTATTGAGATAGAATATCATTCACATCAAACATCTCATAGGGTAGACACAAATTGTATGGTTACAACTAGGTCTCAACACAAACAAAAAAATGGAAGTAAACCCTAGTGTTCCAAACATGCCTATCGCTACACGTGTGAATTTCAATAGATCATATGTTCCCATTTCTACCAATACTCCTACCAATATAGGGGTTAGTGATCAACCTTTTGGAAAGCCATAAACAACTTCTCAACTTCCTCTATCAAAGAAGGCCAAAACATCAATGCACCAATATCAAGCTGAAAAAGTTCTCATAGAAGATATCACAAATAAAAAACATGACTTCACTTCTGAGTAACTCTTAGAAATGGAACATGACCAAGAGTTTATAAAAGAAGTAGAGGCAGTAATAAGTGAAAATATCAATCAATACATGCTGGTACTTGCACAACAAGGTGCTAAACTACCCCCCAATTTTGACATAAATCAACTTAGAGAACAACCAAAAACATCAAATGTTGAAACAACCAGTTATCAACAAGGAAATGATCCCCTGGTACATCATGTTATTAAACAATTACCTAACCCCTCTTCAAATGTATTAGTTCAACCCATGGTTACATCTCAAGGGATAGATCAAACAAACTTCACAAATCAATACGCCAATCCCTTGTACAATACTCAAAACCTAGGGAATCACACAAATTTGGGAATTCAAAACACCAACATTCCACTCACATTCAACACCAATTTTCCATCTACATTCAACATTAACATTCCACTTACATCCAATGCTCAAAATTTCCACACACATGTCCCTAGTATTCAAAATCATCAAAGTTAAAATCAAACAAATCCTCACCAACATCAAGTGACACAACCTCAAGGTCTTCAAAAAAATCAAGCTCCTCAACAAATGTCACAACAACCTCAAGGTCCACAACAGTGTCAAGGTCTTCAACAACCTCAAGGTCCTCAATAAATACCTCAACAACATCAAGTGCAATAAAATCAAATATCCCAACAACAAATGTCACAACAACATCAAGGTCAACAATCTTAAGGACAATGTATAATAATATTATGGCAAGAGCGAGAGTGGATAGGAATTGTTATGGGGGAGGAAGTTTGAAATCCTTAGTTGATAGTGAGGATGCTAAGGATGATTCAGATGCAAATACATTGGCTTTGAAGGAAGCTTGGCCTCTTGAGGATGAGCCTTTTGATTTCTATTCGGTTGTTGTTGCATGGGAGGTTGGGTTCACATATTGGTTGGCTCTAAAGCTTCAGCTAGTTTCTGTGGGTCCTCTAGCTTTGGTTTTTCTAGCCTCGCTAGTGTTTATAGAGTCATTTGTGATTGAGGTGGAGGGATTTCCCCTACGTTGTATCCTTGTATGCTCTTGTGATTGTGTCACGATTCTTACTGTGTGTGGCTTTTGGGCTGCCCTTCACTAGTGTGTGTAGGCCTCTAAGCAGGATTGGCTCCTTTGGAGCTCTTTCATTGTGTTTTCTGAGCATGGTGCTCAACCCTAAGATTTGTTTGAAGATATTTAGGTGTTCGGGGTTTTATTTCCTCTATTTGTAGATGAGCTTTTAATCTTGGAAGGACTTAGTTGTTCGGTCCTCTAGAGTTTGGTGGGTTCCCTTGTGGGCTCTTTTTGTTTTGTCCTTTTTGGGCCAGGTTTGTACTCTCTTCTCCTATGCCACTCCCATTGTTGGGTTTGGGTTTGGTGGTCTTGAATAGGGTGCTTTTTTAATATTATAGATAAATTTGATTCTATGTGACCTTCGGGTCGTGATTCGCCCTAAGATGGTGAAGAGTATTCTTATTAAGGGAGTTTTTTATCCTTTGTGGGCTGATTTGTTGTATTGGCTAAAGGATCCTTCATTTATGGACTTTGTTCATATTTTTTTTTCCCTTGGCTTCAGCTCTATAGTGTTATGTTTCTATAGGACTACTAGTTCTTATTTTTTTTGTTTTGGGAATCATGGATCTCTCATGGGTTGAGTTGTTATATTTTCTTTTTCTCAAGGCCAAGATGTTTTGGTTTTTTATTCTAATGGTTGAAGTGCATTCTTTATTGGTTTAGTGTCTTTCTTTTCCAAAGGTGGTTGTGACTACCCTTCCTTCTAAAATTTTCTCTCTTAATCTATAGTTGGCGTCTTCTATGGAGGTGGAGACTGCTCCCATTGAGGCAAAGCCCTCTTCTATTGAGGTGGAGGTGGGTGCTATAGATTTGGTGGGGAGCTCTTCTTTCTTCTACTTGTTCCTATCAAGGTGGAGTATGTGTGGGTAGATGAGTGATGACTTTGGAGGTTTGGGATCTCATTTCTTCCTCTCCTATATAGGGGAGCTCCCTCCTATTAAGGTGGAGTTGGGGTTGGTGATTTTGATGGGGTGCTGCTACAAGTTGGTTGATGTGCTTTAGTGTTTTGTTGTGCTCTCTAACTCCCCTATTGAGGTGGGGTTGTTGGATTTTCTGGTGTTTTTGTTTAGGTTTTTGATGGTGTTCTACACCATTAAGTTGGTTGTCTCTCTTGGTTCGATGATCTCTTCCTTGAGTGGTTGATTTTCTAATGCCTAGATGATGTAGGAAGTGTCCTTGTGTACCTAAGGGTTTTTGGTCCCAATTAAAAAATGGTTGTAAAGGTACCTCAGTCCCTTTCTTGATTTTCTATTTCAGCTTGTATTTTCTTATTTTTCTTGTTGTGGATGTTGTTGGGTTGGTGATGGTATGTGTATTTTATTATAAGTAGCATGCTTTGCTTTGATAGGGATATGGGTCCCTTCAAAACTATTATGTAATGGGTTTCAGGTCCCATTAAAACCTACTTTAACCCTAATAAAAAAAAGTCTCAAGGACAAAAAATCAAGTACTATATCAAAACCAAAATGTTCAACATCAATATCAAAATCCATCACATCAATGGTCTCAATATCAGGGCCAAAACCCACCACAACATCAACATCATTAGTCCACTCACAACACCATCTCACAAGATCAACACAATCTCTAATATCAACAACCACCAAGACAACATCAAATTCAACCATTGTAACATCAACAATACACTACCTTACAACACTTACAACAATAACAACAATTAATGTCACAACAAAATCTGCAAAAATCAACATACACCAATTTTTAATAGCTGAATCCATCACAAAAAAATAATGCTTTGCAAAATCAATATGGATCTTATAATGCATCCTTTCAACATCAAGTAAATCCATAACATCAAACTAGTTTTAGACGTCAAGGAAATTATCAAACGGGTCCTATGTATCAATGTAATCCACAATATCAAACTGGTAATCATCAATTTCAAGTGGTTTCATATGACATGAATGTTCCTCCTTATCATGATCCAAATTTACACAACATGGGTGCTTCACTATTGAAAAATACTCCATTGGATATATCTTCACAAATATAAACACTAACACAAAAAATCTAGGACATTCAAATGGGAAAGACTAAAAAATCCTATACAATTCAATATTTATGTTCTTATCCATTTGATCGAAGCATCACCATGATACCATTTCCCCCTAATTTTGAGATACCAAAATTTGAAAAATACAAGGGATGTGGTAATCCAAAGGAACATATTAGAGAGTTCTATGTCACATGCATAAAGAATCAAACAAAGATTCATATACTATGGGTCTCTTCCCATGAAGTTTGGGAGGGAAAGCCATACATTTGTTTTTACACTTACCCCAAGGAATCAAAACATTATAAGAGATTGTAGATCAATTTATAGCTCATTTCTCCTACAAAATTGATGCATACATAACCTTGGATGAACTCTATACTCAAGCAAACATAACAAGGGAGAAGCCTTTGTATCCTTCTTCCAACGGTGGAGACATAAAGCAGGCAAGTGTAAATGGCCCATTCTTGAGAGACAACAAGTTGAAATTGTTGTGAGAAACTTAGAAACAGATTTAGCCTTTCAATTGAGAATGCAATACGTAATGAAATTTGAAGAACTCATATCTAAAGTACTCAACATTGAGAGGGACCTCATCACAAAGGGAGTAGTGAAAATTTACAAAAACAATAACCAATCATCTAGTTTTAGTGACAAATCCCAATTTTGGGCAAAAAATAAGAACATTACTAATGACAATGTGGTAGATGCAAAGGTTGTTATCAAGGAACCATCAAACCCACATACATAGCTAAACATGCAAAAAAATGTTTAAAATAAAAATCCTTCATGAGGATTTCCACCTAGAGAAAACAATGCTCCTCAAAGATAATTCACTCCCTTAGGGGAATCTCTTGAAATGGTGCTAAAGAAATTGATCCAATCAAAATACATTGAACTTGTTGATTATTGTAATTATTTTGAACCAAAAATAAAGTCATTATAGTACAAGGACAAGGATTTTTTCCAATACCATCGCACAAAAGGTCATAAAACCCAAAATTGTATCAAACTCAAACATGACATCCAAGACCTTATTGATCAAAGGAGAAGTCAATATTGATAAAAAATTAGGGAATGAATATTTATGAATCTATAAATATCTAATGCCTAGTCATGGGAAGGCTGAAGATTCCAAAAAAGTGCCAAGCTATAACAATGTGAGTCATATCTATGATAACATAGTAGGACATATTTGTGCTACTCATTCTTCACAAGATGTTGAATTGGACATGTATCAAGACACTTTCCTAGTGCATAATCAAGATTAATCAACAATGTCTAGAAATTTTTCACATCAAAATGAAATTAAATGTGTCTTGGATTGCAACATAACTCCCTCATATGAATACATGATTGGTCATATCGAAGAAGTTCCAAAGTGGTAATAAACTTCCATCACCCCATCTAAGCTCATTAAGACTAGCAAAGAGTCTTCCATTCATGCTATACCATCCACCTAATATTCATATCAAGAAGATAATCCTAAGTATGACAAAAGTTATTTCAAATTGAATCAAGATCAAGATCTCATCTCTTCAAAGCATTATCATGATCTCCATAGTATTTTCCAATTCATTAGTGACAATTACTCTAACATAAGTCATGATGAAGAACTCACTACCCCAAAATACTATCATGAATTAATGTATATCTTCCAATCCATCCAAGACTTCAAGAATGATGATCATACTCATTTACCAACTTCTTCCCATGAGATGCTTCCTTTTGATGGACATATATATGATCCTCCTTCAATAAAAGGTTCTCATACTCTTGATAACATCATAAATGGTCAAGTAATAATGGAACTTATAGATATTCAGAGCACGGATCAAGACTCCTACATTGACTATGAATCACAACATTTGTTGAAGAACAATCATAATCTACATGTACTATTCCATGTGAGGATTTCCAACAGAGTATAGAATAATTATCATCATGTTTCTAAGACAAATCATATTCAGTGGTAGTATGTCAACGAATGTAATACTAGGGAAAATGATTAGACCTACATAAATAGGGTATCTTGGAATTAGTGTAGATATTCAACAAACCTGAGCAAAAGGGAATAGTTTCTTCCATAATCAGTGAATCTAATCATGCCAACAATACCTCCATAATACTAGGGAAAGCTTTATCTAAAGAAAATATTAACATGGGGAGCATGAAGATTCCTTATGATAAAACTGCTACCAATGTGACAACTAGCCATATCATGAATCACCATTCTTGCACCTATTCACCCATTAGTTGGGACCAACACAAAGAGAAAAGTCTAAGAAAAAAGAAAGTTATTGAATCAAAAGAATAAAAAAATCAAAATGAACAAGAAAAATTCAAATGGATGCCAAAGAAAAGAAAGAAAATCATCCCTATCAAAATCTAGTAGTGAAAGAGACTATGGGGAAAAGAAAAAAATGGAATTTGATCCATCATAAATATTTTTCAATGTAAAAGAAGAGTTCAAGAGTGACTTACAAATTATATCAAGAAGTTGGTCCTAATTTGACTCACTATTTCATATCTACCCTTCATCCCTCATCTTCCCAAGTTTAGAGAGTCAAAGGTTCCAAATTATCAACCAATCCATCTACTACTTATATTCCTCATCCCATTTTGTCATCCATTTTGACATCCATGATATCCAACTATTGCATTAATCATGCCTTGGTAGCTACACTTTATCACAAGGACTCCAAGGGAACTCTATCGTAATGTGCACATCTAGAGGAGATTAACTATAGTATTGACAAAGAAGATAAAAGTTCTCAGGGGTTACATACAAGTTCTTGTATCTTAGAAAAGAAAATCCTCTAGACAAGATATTGTTGGAATATCATGACAATAGTAGAATCTACATCAACACCATTAGGTAGTTTGACGTGATCCAAAATCTTCAAAAATTTCAAAAAAAGCAAAAGAAGAAAAAAATCAAAAAAATAGTAAAGAGAAAAAATGTCCTCCAGTAAAAACCACTTTGATGGTGCTTTGAGAAAATGCCATGATCAAAACCTAGAAACATGCACTTATCCATTCATTATCTTGATCTATTCACTCACTCATGACATATTGACCATTGCCAGAAACTAGAGGCATGTATTTGCATCCTTCTTTTGAATAACTCTTGATCCATGTCCAATATATCACAAGGTGATATTGACATATTGATCTAAGTATCATTTATAAAATATAAAAAAATTAAAAACATCTCAAAATTCAAAAGCATTGGAAATATCCTCAAAATCCAAAAACATTCATAACATCTTCAAAATCCAAAAACATTTGAAACATCTCAAAATCTCAAAAACATCCAAATCAAATCAAAAACCCCTAAAAAGGTCGAAAACATCAAAATCAAAAACATCTAGTTGAACTATGTTACCTCTATGCATGTACATAGACAAGGCCATCATTGATGAGCCCCCAAGGCCTATGATAGTCCTTTAGAAGTCCGCTTTAATAAATTTTCATTGGTCAAGAGTTATTCAAACTATGTTGCATCTATGTGGTTATGTAGGAAAGGCCATCTCTGATGAGCCCTCAAGGCATAGGTATTTCCCCCTTAGGTCCTATTCTCTTGGTCTAGCCCTTGGAAAACACAAAAAAAATTAGAAAATTTTGAAAATAAAAACATTTAGAAAACATTTGAAACCCAAAATAGCATCAAATAACTTGAAACTCAAAAATTAAAATAACCTATAAAAACCCTCAAAACATTTCAAAAAGTCAAAAACATTGAAATATTCCAAAAAAAAAAATCACCTGTCCCATCTTGCTTTCACTCACAATAAACCTTCACACATAATAAATTAATCATCACCTTTACCATTTGGTGATGCAAATGGAAATAGGTACAACAATTAGTGAAAAAAAAAATTCAAATGTGAAAATATTGAGTCTTGATCATGGTTAAACATGTCAGTTAACATTTATATCAATGACCTGTCAAATAGTTAGAATTAATTAGCATCCAATAGCATGTCCTACGGATACATCTTTCCTATAATGGACATCATCATTGGAATCACCCTAATCACATCCTTTGGCAAGATATATGAATAGCATTGACTATTTGTTCATTTGATCTTTTCTTATGATTTATCTTATTGGTCCATTTCAATGATCTCTTGATCATGTCTACATACTGATTTAGAGAGAAAGGAATGTGGCATTGATCATTGTTTTCATTTGTTGTGCTTGTTAGATATTCTTGTAATACGATCTTGGAAAATACTTTCCTTGTGTCGATGAGGGTAGTCTCAAGTAAAACAATGGCTAGGACATATTAGGTTCTTCATACATTTTGTGTATTAGTCTCCTTACTTCGTTGGTTTCATTCTTTCACATGATCAAACAAGGTTTCTATATGTCAGATATGAACAAGAATACTCATATTTGTTGGCAAAGTCAAAGTCCATGCATTAGATACAGTTTCATCCTAGTTTTCAATACCTTGATGCATTGTGTCTATTTTCTATATCAAAAATAAGGAGCACTATGATAAATTAAGCCTAATATAAGAAGCAAATTTGTATCATCTATCGTATCTCATCACATATCCAATAAAATCTCAAATAATCGTAGATTTGTTGGAGTTCTAAATCAATCTCAATAATAAAGGCTAATCAATATCCATCACATTCTTCTACTTTTTTCCATGCTAACATTTGAAACTTGGTATTATGACATACAACAAAAATAATATAAATGCATCTATCTTGCATCCACATACCATTAGCATACATCTCATAACATACATCTTGTATAATCATCACATTTCATATGAAAAGAGATGAAAAAAGAGAGAGATATTGTACATTTCTGCCACATGTATATACATCCTACATACATCACATCATATACACATGAACATGCATCCACATCACATCATAAGAATAATAAAGGAAACATCCATCATATAAGAATCTCATATTATATCTGCATCTGTCCATGACATATCCATAATGCATCCATACATACATAAATATAAGCATGAGTGCATGAAATAAGACAACATAGTATAACTTCCACATTCAATCATCTCATATATATTAAAAAATGATTGTCATGATACATATCAAAGAGTGTGTGATATACATCAAAATATATGGATAACATTCAACATAAAAAGGGTGGTACAACAACAACAACAACAACGACAACAACAACAACAAAAATAATAAAAATAGGTTAAAGTATTTTGAAGAAAAAGATAATAGAAGATAATAGAGACCATCAAATAAAAGATAAAATTACATTATAGGTATTTGAGAATTTGAACCCTTCTTTATGATTGTATTTCAAGAATGATATAAAATTATGTTTGTAAGCCCTCATAGTAGAAACTAATGTAATTTCAGATTGTGAATCAATTAAGCAATATTTTTTAAGATAATAGAGACCATCAAATAAAAGATCAAATTAAATTATAGGTATTTGAGAATTTACACCCTTCTTTATGACTGTAATTCAAGAATGATACATAATTATGTTTGTAAGTCCTCATAGTAGAAATTGATGTAATTTTAGATTGTGAATCAATAAAGCAATATTTTGTATATTTCTTTTGTGTCATGTATATTGTGTGAATGTTTGAATTCCTCTTTATCATTTCAAGGAAGATTTATATAAGGATGCATAATTGAATAATCCTTAATTGGATCATCTATCTATGATTACCCTAGGTTGGTACATGAAAAAACTAATCCTAAACTAAGTCATCCAAGATGAAGGAAATAAGCTTACATGTAATGTCTTTGCACTAAATCTAATCTTAAGGATAAGATCATTATTAACTAATTGAATGTGTTCCTCATCTATGCAAGAACCAACATGCTTATACTTTAGAATGAATTTATCAACATTAGAGGGAAGGTGATGATGCTAACTAGGAATCAAAATAAGAGTCCCTTCTACTATCCAATATTGTGTTATAATAAGAGTTGGCGGCTCTTGAAAAAGGTTTATTTAGGGATACTAAGTACAAGGGACTAGGGAAGGATTGGTAAAGGAAGTTATCATAGTCCTAGTTGGAGAAGAGTTCCTAATGCAGGAGCATCCAATGGTGTAGGGAAATCTTGTATCACCCAAAAAAAAATGTTTTCTTTATTTTATTTTATTGTTTTGAGTCCCATGATGGCACTTAAGGGGTATAAGATTGTCAGGCATCAAAAATAGTGAAAACTAGGCACTTACTATTTTTAGCAAGTCAGCTTAAACAAGCTCATATGGATGTGAAAATTTACCCCAAGGAGTAGAGCTGAAAAAAAAAATTTGGTTGCAAAAGAATCACCTCAATACCCTGCATGATTTGGGAGAAATTAATTTTTTTGTTTCGAGAAATTTCTCTAATGCAGCGTCAAATTCAGATATAAAACTTTGGAGGCCCCAAAACAAATCAAAAAGCGGCTGAATCGACCCATGTTTGGTTCATGCATTGTAGAGATCATTGAAAAATTTCCTATGATATGCAATAATAGAAAATTAGATACTCGGATCAAAAGTTATGGCCCCATGAAGTTAGTCCTCTAAAAAGTGAATTTCATAAAAAAATTCTTCCTAGGCCAAAAATCAAATGACGAGACTTTTGGCACCAAAACAAAAAGGGGAAATTTGATCTTTCTAGAACTTTCTAGGGTAGTTATTGGAGAAAATAGAAAGGGTTAAGTGGGGGTTGTAGAAGGTGGTCCTGATAGTGCAAATCGATGACTTTGAATAGTAAATTTCTCTTTTCAGAGTTGATTTTGTTGTAATGGATCAAGCCAATGAGGCTATAGCATGCAAGCTTTGAATATGTAATTTCATTTTCTAAAAATAATTGAAAGTAAGTCATTTTTTTGTCTCGTGTCTTTTGTGTTGGTATTTGTTGTTGTGTTTTCTATGGGGTTTGGGTGGTGTGGCCCTCATCAAGTGGTATCAGAGTAGGGGTTCTTGAGCTTGTAACAGAGCATCGAACGTGATGCAGTTGCAGTAGGACCTGTGAGTGTGGGTTGAGTTCAAGATGCTTCCAAGACTTACCCAGTATGACAGAGGTAGTGGTCAAGGTCATGGAGGAAGAGATCCACCTAGAGATGAAATTAGAGCCCTTAGAAGGCAATTAGAAACCTTGCAACAAGAGGTTCGAAGAAGAGATGTGCAATGAGACAAAGATGAAAGTAAAGAGGAAGAGTAGGATCCAATGGATCCTAGACAAAAAAGATTGCTACGAGTGATCTCAAGCATTGGGAAGAGACCTAAAATGGAGGTTTCAACTTTTAGTGGAAATTTGAATCTTGAAGAATTGATTGATTGGATCAATGACATGGAGGAATTTTTTGAGTTTGAGGCAATTGAAGATCCTCATAGAGTGAGGTTTGAAAAGAAAAAATTAAAAGGTCATGCTAGTATATGGTGTAAAGAGGTCCAGTTAGAAAGTGGAAGACAATGGAAAGAGAAAATTTCCAAATGGGACAAAATGGTGTCAAAATTGAAGAAACAATTTATTCCAATCGATTATGAATTGGAGTTGCTCAAGAAGATGCATAGCTTGAGGTAAGGGACAAGGATGGTGAAAGAGTACATAGAGGAATTTCACAAGGTCTTCATTAGATAGGATATTTTGAGGCAAATAAAGAGAAAGTTACTCATTATATTAACGGGTTGAAGCCAAGCATATAGGAAGAATTGGCACTGGTAAGAATGACCACCATTGAGGACGCTTATCAATTTTCTTTAAAGGTTGAAGAATGACTAAAAAAAGGTTTGAGAAAAAACAACAAGGTGGAGGCCATGGAGGAAAGACCGGTGGATGGTCATATGGAGGTCGAAATGATGATCAAAAGAAGGGCTAAGGCTACAATAGTAGCCATAACTAGAAAGGAGATAACACCTATCATCCTTGTGATCAAAATAATGGAGACCAAAGAGGAAGGGGAAGATCTGGACGAGGATCGAGAAGAGGATGCTTCCATGGAACTGTTTCTAGTGTGGAGAAGGACATAAAGCCTATGAGTGTCCTCAACATCAAAGAAGGACAAATAAACGACCTAAGGGTAATGCACGAGTTGCACATGTTGATGAAGATGCTAAGTCTTCACATTCTAAAGATGCAGAAAGAGGAGAGGTTCTTGTTACTAGAAGAGCCTTGCTAAATGAGGAGGATGAGCCAAATCAAAGGAAGAGTTTGTTTCACACCAAATGCAAGTGTGAAGGTGAATTTTGCAATGTTATTATTGATGGAGGTAGTATTGATAACCTTTTTCAAAAGAAATGGTTAGTAAGTTGCGTTTGGAGAGAAGAAGACATTTGATGTTCGATGTTGTGGTTTTGTTGCTGATATGTGGTTTTCATTGATGTCAACACTATTAGCATAAATGCATTTGAAGTTGTATATGTCGAGGATATTGAGAAAATTGTAAAGAAATAAGTTGTAGGTTGTCAGTGGTAAAGTGAAGTTCAATATGTTGGTATGTTTTGTACATTGATGATTAGAGGTTGTGGACTAAAGAGTTTTTTTCTAAGTGTATCTAGTTTATCCACATTGAGTTTTAGAGATCCACATGAAGATTTGATTGAGTTATGAAGATTTCCATTCAGACAGTTTTTATGTTTCTTCAGTCGGTGTTCCTGATTGAGGATGATACTATTTCAGTTAGTATAGTTGATGCAGAAGATTCTCTGGTGATTCATGTTTCTTGTGGATGTTTCTATATTTTTCTCTATCATTTTTGTACATCCACATTGATCGTTGTGATCTTGGTTAGAAATTTTCTCTTGCGTGTTCATGTTTTTCTTATCCTTGGCCGACATGGTGTTGGAGTGTGTTGTGGATCTTTGAGGAGTAATTAATTGAAGTGTTTTCATGTTGGAGATATTGTTTCAGGTCCTCACTAAGTTGTGACTGAATTTGGTTGATTTGTATTGATAGTCTTTAATGATTTGGAATGACAATTTATATTCATTTTATTATTTCTTTGTGGCTGACTTGTAGCAATGAAATTTCATGTTGCAGATATATAAGATCAATTTTTTATTTGAATTGAAGCGTGAATGTATTTCATTGGATGTTGAGTGTGTCTGTATGTGCAAATATCATTTGAAGGTAGAGCAAAGTGTGAATAATTGTGAAGTAGTGTGAATAAGAGTGAAGAAAATTGAAGAAGTGTTCATGTGCTTAATTGGAACTGTAATTAGGCATTAGTAGATGCTATTTTCTCAGTTCAAAATTTGGATGGCTTTAATCTGAATCTCTTTGTAAGATAGTGTGTCTTCCTTTATAATCGAGCAGTGAGCTCTAGATGGTGTGCTTGAATGCATGTGCATTCCCCATATTTCATTTACATTATGCTTTTAATAGGGTATAATCTTATGGACTTACCTCCACCGTGGTTTTTCCCCTAATAGGGTTTCCATGTAAAGAAAATCTTGGTGTTATGTGTGTTTCTGATGTGTTTTTGATTCATGATTTCATGGTTAATTATCAGATCTAAGAATAAGGTTAATAAGTTGAATAAGTTTTGAATTTATGTGACAACTGATTTACCCCCCCTCTAAGTTGTTTACCCTTGTTTTGCCAACAATTGGTATTAGAGCAGGTTCCTTAGAAGAAGTTTAATAGCTTGAGGTGATCTGGGATGGAAAGTTACAAGAGGGATAGTATGAGATTTGATGGAACAAATTATTCTTTGTGGAAGACTTGAATGGAGTGTAATCTAAGATGCATTGGTGAACCGTACTGGGGCATTACAAGTAATATGCACATTATTCCACATAATGGTCCTACTACTTCTATTGAGATTATAGATGTTGAGTATAATATCCAGGCTAAGGTAGCTTTGTTGAGTGTTTTGACTGATTTTGAGATGACAAATGTTATGGATCTAAAGAGTGCTTATGAGATCTGGAAAAATTTGGAAATCTTGTATGAAGGTGATTCTAATGTGAATATTTCTAAGTTGCGGAGTTTGAAAGGGAAATATGAAAAGTTGAGAATGGGTGATGATGAGAACATTAATACTTTCATGCAAAGAGTGAATGAATTTTTGTGTGGAATTTGATGTGTTGGTGGAAAGATAGATGAATATGAGATTGTTGCTAAAGTGCTTAGATCCCTACCTAATTCTTACAAAGTCAAAGCTAGTGCTATTGAAGAGATCTGGACTGTAACAAACACAACCAAATATACATTGGTTGGTAAGCTAACTACTTTTAAGTTGAGCAAATTTGGTGATGCCCATCCTAAGGTTGAAACTGCATTCAAGGCTACTACTTCCAGGAGAGATAGACATAGATATGATTCGGGTGAGAGTTCATCTAGAAAGACATTCAGGTATGAGGATGAAATTAATCAGATTGAAGAAGAAGAAAGAGAGCTAGAAGAGTTGAAAGCACTTATTGTCAAAATGGTACCAAGAGGAAAAGGTAAGTATGAAGAAAAATTTCCTCTTAAATGCTTTTCTTGCAATAAGATAGGTCATTTTGCATCAAGGTGTCTGAAAAGAGTTGCTAAACCAAGACATACCAAGCCTTGATTTCAAAAGAAGTGTTACTATGCTACTAATGAAGGCGTTGTAGATGTTGAATTTGATAAAGGAAATAGAAGTGATGATGAATGGGTATTTATTGCTATCAAGGAAAATAGTCTTGTATCTACTAAATCTGTTGGTTGTACTAATGTGGAAAAATCCCTAGCTACTCAAGTTGAAGAAAAAGATGAATGGTTGATTGATAGTGGATGTTCACATCATATGACAAAAGATAAAAGTAAGTTTGTAAGATTGGAAAAGTATGATGGTGGTGTTGTGATATTTGGTGATAATACAACTAGTGTAATTCTTGGAAGAGGTTGTATTTCTTTTGATGGTAAACATAATACTGATGATGTTCTCTATGTAGAAGGATTGAAGCATAATATTTTGATTGTTGGTCAAATGGTTGATAATGGATACAATCTTTAATTCAAGGATGGAAAGTGTAGAATATTGAGTTCCAGAAATGAAATTGCATTAGTTACAAAGAAAAAAGGTAATATCTTTCACTTGAGTGTTGCTAGTAAAAGTTATTTGATTTCTCAAGTTGATGAAAGTTTTTTATGGCATAGGAGGTTGTGTCATGTTAACTTTGGTAATATTGTCAAGATAAGTTCCACTAAGGCTATGAGAGATCTACCTAAGTTGGTGAAACCTACTAATGCAATATGTAAGGAATGTCAATTGGGAAAGCAAACCAGAATTTCATTTTGAAGTAAAAAGCATTGTTCAAATGAATTGTCAGAACTTGTGCATACTAATCTGTGTGGTCCCTCTAAGGTTAGAAGTTTACAAGGTTATAGGTATTTCATGTTACTCATTGATGATTATTCTAGAATGGTATGGGTTACCTTCTTAAGGGAAAAATTTGAAGCACTGGAAAAATTCAAGATCTTTAAAGCTATGGTTGAGATAGAGACAGGTTTGAAAATTTAATTTCTGATATCAAATAGAGGTGGTGAATTCACTTTCAATGAATTTAATTATTTTTGTGAAGAGCATGGAATAAATAGACAATTATTTGTACCATGGACCCTTTAGCAAAATGGAGTTGAGGAAAGGAAGAATAGAACAATTGAAGATGCTGCTAGAACTATGATGCTGGAAGGAAATGTTCCTCATTTCTATTGGAGATAAGTTGTGAGTATTGTTGTCTACACACTTAGCTAGGTACAAATCAGAAGGTGATACTAGTAAGATCCCTTTTGAGCTATGGACTGGTCAAAAGCCTACTGTTAAAAAATTCAATATATTTGGAAGAAGATGTTATATTAAGAGAGATGAAGACATAGGAAAATTTGATGCTAGGAGTGATGAAGGTATCTTTCTCGGTTATTCTACTAAAAGCAAGGCCTACCAGTGCTACAATAAAAGATTAAAGAAAATGGTTGAATGTGCAAATGCTAAGGTTGATGAAGACTTAGGTGCACCATCCAAAACCTATGGATATGACTCTAATGATTAGAATGATAGTACAAACAAAGGAAAGCAAGTTCAAACTACAAATCAAGTGCAAATCAATCTGGTAAATCAGGAGAATGAAGAAGAAGAAGAAACTAGTGAAAGAGTAGATGAGAGATCGGAAGAGCCTGAAGTTGAAGAAAATCCTAAGAATACTTTGAGGTATGTAAGATTGAATCATTACAAATATTAGATTATTGGTGATAAGAATAAAGGTGTCTAGACTAGGAGAAATATTGCAAAATAATATTGCTTGATTTCAAAAAATGGGCCTACTAGTTTGAATGAAGTATGTAAATATGAACATTGGATTGAAGCAATGAAAGAAGAGAAAAAATAGATTGAAAAGAATGATACATGGATTCTTGTTCCCAGACCTAAGGATAAGAATGTAATTGGAACTAAATGGGTCTTTAGAAACAATTTAAATGAGCAAGGTGAAGTGGTTAGAAACAAAGCAATATTGGTATGTAAAGGATATTCATAGATGGAAGAAATTTATTTTGAAGAGACCTTTGCCCTTGTTGCTAGAATTGAAGTTGTAAGATTATTTCTTTCCTATACTGCTCACAAGAACTACAAATTTTTTCAGATGAATGTCAAATCAGCTTTTCTAAATGGTGAATTGGAAGAAGTGTATGTTGCGCAACCTAATGGATTCCAATTGATTGATAAAGAAGATATGGTGTGTTGGTTGAAGAAAGCATTGTATGGACTCAAGCAAGCCCCTAGAGAATGGTATGCAAGATTGGACAAGTATTTGTTGAAGCTTGGATTTAACAAAGGTACTACTGATAGTAATTTGTATTTCAAGATTGACCATGATGAAGATTTGATTACTAAATTATTTTGTTGATGATATTATTTTTGGAGGAGATGATGCTTTGTGCATGAAGTTTGCTAATAAGATGCATAATGAATTTGAGATATCTATGATTGGTGAGATGAAATTATTTTTGGGATTGCAAATTACTCAGTTAGATAAAGGGATTTTTATATCTTAGTCCAAGTATGTGAAGGAATTGTTGAAGAAGTTTGGTATGGAAGATTCAAAGCCATTTGGTACACCATGGTGATCGTGTGCAAGTTGACAACAAAGGATGATTCTTCAAAAGAAAATAAGACAAGACCCAAATCAATGATTGGTGGATTGATGTACTTCACTCAAACTAGGCTTGATATCATGAATGATGTATGCATTGTTGCAAGATTTCAAGCTAATCCAAAAGAATCTCATGTGACTGTTGTGAAGAAAATTTTTAGATACTTGAAGGGAACTATTGATGTTGGCCTATGGTATCCTAAAGATGATGATCTTACTTTGAGTTCCTTTACTGATGTTGACTGGGCATGAGATGTGAATGGTAGAAAAAGTACTAGTGGTGGAGAATTTTTCTTGGGTAAGAAGCTAATCTCATGGTTAAGCAAGAAGCAAAATGTCATTTCCTTGTCTACTGCAGAGGACAAATACATTGTTGCTGCTAATAAATGTACTTATGTCCTATGGATGAAGCAGATGTTGAAGGATATTAGAGTTGTATATGATGAGATTATTGCTATATATTGTGATAATTCAAGTTCTATTAACATTTCCAAGAATCTCGTGTTGCATTAAAAAAAAACATATATCTATCAAGTTTCAATTTTTGAGGGAGAAGGTAAGTGAAGAGGAAATTAGATTGGAGTATGTGCCTACTAAGGAGTAGATTGCAAACATCTTTACTAAGTCATTTCCTAAGGATAATTTTGAGTATCTCAGAGGGAAGTTAGGGGTGATTACCCCTCCTAATTAGAACTAGGATGCAATGCAATGTGTGCATCAGTCTGTGCATTTCACAGTCATATCTTGTTTTAGATTGACATTGTGGTGGCTGCTACTTAGGGGGAGTAGTCAGATGTTCAGGAATTTAGATATGTGGTTTAGAGCTTAGAAAAATATGTCATTGATGTCAAAGGGGGAGAAGAGTCATGTGCAAAATTGGTAATTATCTAAAAAGAAGAGTCATATGGGAAAAGAGTTATGTGAAAGAGTTGAGGAGAAAAGAGTCAGAATCTAAGGGGGAGTAAGTGCTAGGAGTTAGTTGTGTTAATGGTGTTTTTCACATCATGTGTTTCCATCAATGCCAAAGGGGGAAATTTTTGGATGTTGTGGTTTTATTGCTGATATGTGGTTGTCATTAATGTCAACACTATTAGCATAGATGCATTTGAAGTTGTATATGTCGAGGATATTGAGAAAATTGTAAAGAAATAAGTTGCAGGTTGTTAGTGGTAAAGTGAAGTTTAGTTTTTGGTATGTTCTATACATTGATGATCAAAGGTTGTGGACTAAAGGGTTTTTTGTTGAGTGTATCTAGTTTATCCATGCTGAGTTTCAAAGATCCACATGAAGATTTGATCGAGTCATGAATATTTCCATTCAAACATTTTTTGTTTCTTCAGTCAATGTTCCTAATTGAGGATGATACTATTTTAGTTAGTACAGTTGTTACAGATGCTTCTCTAGTGATTCATGTTTCTTTTGGATGTTTCTAGATTACGTTCTATCTTTGTTACATGTTCACATTGATCGTTGTGATCATGGTTGGTGATTTTCTCTTGCATGTCCATGTTTTTCTTGTCCTTGGTCAACATGGTGTTGAAGTGTGTTGTGGATCTTTGAGGAGTAATTAATTGAAGTGTTTTCATGTTGGAGATATTTTTTTGGGTCCTCACTAAGTTGTGGACGACTTTGGTTGATTCACATTGATAATATTTAATGATTTGGGCCAACAGTTTATACTGATTTTATTATTTATTTTTAGCCAACTTGTAGCAATGAAATTTCATGTTGCAGATATATAAGAGTGATTATTTATTTGAATTGAAGCGTGAATGTATGCCAGTAGATTTCGAGTGTGTGTGTATGTGTGAATAACATTTTAATGTGGAGAAATTTGTGAAGAATTGTGAAGAAGTGTGAAGAAGAGTTTAGAAAAGTGAAGAAATGTTCATGTGCTTAATTGGAACTGTAATCAGGCATTAGCAGATGCTATTTTCTCAGTTCAAAATCTAGATGGCTTTAATCTGTATCTCTTTGTAAGATAGTGTGTCTTCCTTTGTAATTGAGCAATGAGCTTTAGGTAGTGTGCTTGAATGCATGTGCATTCCCCATATTTCATTTTCATTATACTTTTAACAAGGCATAATCTTGTGGATTGACCTCCACCATGGATTTTCCCCTAACAGGGTTTCCACGTAAAGAAAATCTTGGTGTTATGTGTGTTTTTGATGTGTTGTTGATTCATGCTTTTATGTTTAATTATTAGATCTAAGAATAAGGTTAATAAGTTGAATAAGTTTTGAATTTATGTGACACCTGATTCACCCCCCCACTCTCAGTTGTCTACCCTTGTTTTTCCAACATCTGAATCCATACTAGATTGCTTGGTTATAGAAGGACCATAAATCCTTGGTAAATGAAAAATTTCTAGTAAAGTTCAAGATTCTAAATTACCATGATGAGGTATTGTGTGATATTATGCCTATGGATGTTTGTCACATGTTGTTGGGAAGACTGTGGTAGTTTGATTGATGAACAATACATGATGGACATGCCAACACCTGTTCTTTGACAAAGGATGGAGTTTGTCATAAGTTGAAGCCCTTGAAAGAGGCAAAGGAAAAGGTATGTTGTAATGCAATAATTTTTTTGGTTGATGGAAGAAAGTTCCTAGAAGGAATGAAGCATGAGCATATGTGTTTTGCATTGATCCCTAGAGTTGATAAAGAAGATAATACTAAGGTACCTATAGAAGTTTCAAATTTGTTGAATGAATTTCAAGCTATTATTTTTTATAATTTACTTGAAGGTATGCCTCCCATAAGAAAGATTAGTCATCAAATGGACCTGATTCCTGGAGCCAGTTCTCTGAATAAGGCAACTCATCATATGACTCTAGTAGAGAGCAAAGAGTTGAATAGACAAGTGAAAGAGTTGTTGCGGAAAGGATTGATTTGAGAGAGTTTGAGTCCATGTGAAGTACCTATAGTACTAGCACCAAATAAGGATGGGGAATGGTGGATGTGTATAGATTCTAGAGCCATCAAAAAGATCACCATCAAGTACAAATTTCCCTTGCTAAGAACGGATGACATTATGGATTGTTTGAGTGGAGCTGAGTACTTCACGAAGATAGATCTAAAGAGTGGATATCACCAGATCTAGATTAGAGGAGATGAATGGAAGACAACCTTTAAAACCAAGGAGGTCTTCTACGAGTGGTTAGCCATGCCTTTTGGGCTAACCAATGCACTAAGCACATTTATCGACTTATGAATGAGGTATTGAAAGAATTTTTAGGAAAATTTGTTATTGTTTATTTGGATGATATTTGTATTTTCAGCAAGACATTGGAAGAGCACCTTATGCATATCCAAATTTTTTTGAGAATCTAAAGGAGGAGAAATTATTGATTAATTTGAAGAAATGTAGTTTTGTGAAAAGGGAGTTGGTGTATCTAGTATTTTTTGTCTCAACAAAGGGTCTTAAAATGGATCTAGAGAAGGTGAGAACTATCATTGAATGGCCTACCCTTAGGAGTGTTATAGAGGTAAGATTATTTCATGGTCTAGCAAGTTTTTACATAAATTTTATCAAGAATTTTAGTAGTATTTGTGCACCTTTAACTGAAGCAATGAGAGGGGATAGAAAATAGTTTAAGTGGACTACTAGAGCAGCCAAAAGTTTTGATATGTTGAAGAAGAAAGTTACATAGCAACCTATTTTGGCACTTCTAGATTTCAATAAGGTCTTTCAGGTAGATTGTGATGGTAGTGGCACTACCATATGATCTATTTCTAGTCAAGAAGGTAAGTCTGTTGCCTATTTTAGTGAGAAGTTAAATGATGCTAAGAAGAAATATTATGTCTATGATCAAGAGTTTTATTCTATAGTTCAAGATTTGAAGAAATGGAGACACTATTTTTTTCCAAAATAATTTGTTTTACATACTGATCACCAGGCTTTGTAGTATCTCAATAGTCAAGGAAAGTTGAATCAAAGGAACTTAAAATGGGTTGAGTTTTTGTAGAGTTATACTTTTGTTTTGAAGTACAGGAATGGAAGGTCAAACAGAGTTGCAAATGCCTTAAGTGGAAGGAAAAAATTGTTGATAGAGATGAATATAGGGGTTGTTGGGTGTAATGAACTCAAGAGTTTGTATCCAGAAGATCCAAACTTTGCAGAAGCTTGGAAGGCTTATTTGGAATCTATTACATTGGATAGGATGAGATGGTTGGATTTCTTAATTCAAGATGGGATGTTGTTTAGAGGAAGCCAATTGTGCATTCCAAGGAGTTCTATGAGAGAGAATCTAATAAAAAAGAAGCATAGTTGGGGATTGGCTGGACATTTTGGTCAAGATAAGACCATTGCTCTTGTCAGTGCGAATTATTATGGCCACAGTTACAACAAGATGTGAATAATTTTGTACAAAGTTGCAGAGTATGTCAAATGGTGAAAGGAACAAGTCAGAATATTGGATTGTATTAGCCATTACTTGTACCTAAGAGGCCATGGGAGGATATTAGCATGGATTTTTTTTTTTGGATTACCAAGGACATAGAGAGCGCATGATTTCATATTTGTGGTGGTGGATAAATTTTCAAAGATGGCACATTTCATTCCATGTCATAAGACCAGTGATGTTCATGTTGGAGAGTTTTTTTTCAGAGAGGTGGTGAGACTACATGGTCTACCAAAGAGTATAGTTTAAGAAAGAGATACCAAATTTGTTGGTTATTTCGGGAGGACATTATGGAAGAAGTTGAAGAAAAATTTGAAGTTCAATTCTATACACCATCCATAGATTGATGGACAAATAGAGGTGGTGAATAGGAGTTTGGGTAACCTGCTAAGATGCTTAGTTGGAGATAAGCCCAAGGGATAGGATTTGATTAAACCATAGGCATAATTTTCTTACAATAATTTTGTCAATAGGATCACTAGTAAATCACCATTCTAGATTATATATGGGAGTAGTCCAAGAATTGCTTCTAAACTGAGAAATATGGATAAGGGGGAGAAGAGTAGTGCTGAGGCTAAAGAATTTTTTGAGCACCTAAAGAATATGCACGAAGAGGTGAAGAAACATATCAATAAGATGAACTCACAATATAAGGCTCAGGCAGATAAAAAAAGGAGGTATAAGGAATTGTGGGTAGGAGATGAATTCATGGTTCATTTGTGAAAGGAAAGGTTTCCAGTTGGTACATACAACAAGTTAAAGATGAAGAATTTGGACCATGAAAGATCCTAAAGAAGCATGATTTAGGAAATGCTTATGAGGTAGAGCTGCCTAGTGGAATAAACATTTCTCATATGTTCAACATTGTTGATTTGATGGAGTATCATGAAGGTGATATAGAGGAGGGTCTGATAAATGAACAGTTGAAAATTCTAGCACCTACTTCAGAGAAGGAAGAGATAGAAGAAATCCTAGATAGCCGTGTGGATAGAAGCACAAGAAACAAGCAATATGCAAAGTACTTGGTGAAATGGAGAGGAAGGTCTACTAAAGATTCATCATGGTTATCTGAGGCTAAGTTTAGCCATCTTGGTTTCCCTCTAACTCCTGAGAAGTGATATGGTCACCTTTCAAATTACCTTGGGTGTCTGATGCTGGAGCATCCAGTGGTGTAGGGCAATCTTGCATCACCCAAAAAAAATGTTTTCTTTATTTTCTTTAGTTTTTTTGAGTCCCATGATGGAACTTAAAGGGTATAAGATTGTCAGGCATCAAAAATAGTGAAAATTAGGCACTTACTATTTTTAGTAAGTTAGCCTAAATGGGCTCATATGGACGTGAAAATTTACCCTAAGGAGAAGAGATGAAAAAAATTTCTGGTTGTGAAAGAATCACCTCAATACCTTGCATGGTTTGGGAGAAATTAAAGTTTTTGTCCTAAGAAATTTCTCCAATGCAGCTTCAAATTCAAATATAAAACTTTGGAGGCCCCGAAATAGGTCAACAAGTGGTCAAGCCAACCTATATATGGTTGGCTCATGCCTTGTAGAGCTCGTCAAGAGCTTTCCAAAGATATGCAATAATAGCAAATCAGACACCCAGATCAAAATTTATGGCCCCATGAAGTTAGTCCTCTAAAAAGTGAATTTCATAAAAAAATTCTTCCTAGGCTAGAAATCAAATAGCAGGACTATTGGCGCCAAAACAAAAAAGGGAAATTTGATCTTACTAGAACTTTCTAGGGCTGTTATTGGGGAAACTAAAAAGGGTTAAGTGGGGGTTGTAGAAGGTGGCTCTGATAGTGCAAATTGTGGCTCCAAATAGTAGATTTTTCTTTTTAGAGTTGATTTTATTGCAATGAATCAAGCCCATGATGTTGTAGCGTGTAAGCTTTGAATCTGTAATTTCATTTTTTGAAAATAATTGAAAGTAAGTTATTTTTCTATCTCACATATTTTTTGTTGGTATTTGTTGTTATGTTTTTTGTGGGGTTTGGGTGGTGTGGCCCTCATCAGTTCCCAAACTCGAGTTCAATTTCCTTCATTTTATCTAAAGTGGTTTATTAGATTAAGTGAGACAAAGGAGTTTGCAATCTCCAAATTAATATTATATCTTAAAAGCTCAATTTATTTCTATTTGTCCCTCCTAGCATCAATTTATTCACTCGTCTCTTAGCACATGATTAATAGAATGTGCAACATTAAGTCTCTTGAAAGGATTTAACTCCCCAAGGCTTCATTTTCTTGGTCTAGGGTTTCACTCAAGGGTGATTATGTATGTTGTATAAGGTATGTTAGTGACTCAAGGATTAACTCAAATGCATGTACATATAATTTTAATGAACACACCTTTAAGATCCAATGCTTAGTGGAAAACATTTTTAGATTAAAATATATCTAATAAATAAACACTTCTAAGAATATTTTGAATTAGCTTAAAATGACTCTAAAAGGACTAGAAAAGAAAATAAATATTTGATTCCTAATATGGTCCTAAACCAACTAGATTCTAAAAAATTGATCAATAGATAAAAGGAAGAGAAAGAAAGGGCTAGTAGTGAGCCTATTTCAGTGTATTTTCACTACTAGTTGCTAAGTTTCCCATACAAGAAATAACTATTAGAGTGAAAAATATATTTTCATAACTTGAATAATATGATGATTCAATCTACAAGAAAATAAAGTAGCATACATGAAAAAAGATAACCACTATAAAATATGTAGATCAACAAGGTTGTATAATAAAAAAATATAATTGATATAACTTTTAAACTCATACATATACTTAGAGGGATTACCATATTAATAATAGTAGTAGAATATACATATTTGCAACTATTAAATTAAAAATGGTAGGATATATATTCATTAGAATAAGTTAAGTTCAATTTTTTTCTAGGTTTCCAATCCTCTACAATAATAAATAATCTAGTATAAAATATAATTCTTAAGAGGCTAAAGATGTAATTTATTTATGTATATAATGATTCAAATCATATTTTAACTTCCCAAACACTCATTACATCAAAATTCACCTAAATTCATGTGCAAATTATCATTTTCAGCCTTCATCCCATGCTTCATAAATATGATGTATGTCATGGAATTAATGCTTTCACTAGCTTTAATAGTTACTTAGACAAGACATATAAAGTAGATACGATTCATAGTGCACTTCTAAGATCTTAGAATGGTTGGTATCGGTATCTTCATTACTTTTAGAAATGCTTCTAATTGTAAATGATTTGATTTGTTGTAATTATCCATAAAAAAATATGATTGTAACCCTTGATTTAAAAGACATTAGCTCAAATGTTTTGATAATCCATTATACATTAAAGGTGATAATCTTAGAATGGTTGTCATTGATCTCTTCATTACTTTTAGAATTATTTCTAAGTGTAAATGAATTGATTAAATGTTGTAATTATCCATAAAAGTACGATTCTCTCTTGATTTAAAAGACATTAACTCAAATATTTTGATAATCCATTATAAATTAAAGGTGTTAATCTTAGAATGGTTGGCATTGATCTCTTCATGACTTTTAGAATTACTTCTAAGTGTAAATGAATTGATTAAATGTTGTAATTATCCATAAAAGTATGATTCCCTCTTGATTTAAAAGACATTAACTCAAATATTTTGATAATCCATTATAAATTAAAGGTGATAATCTTAGAATGGTTGTCATTGATTGATAATCTTAGAATGGTTGTCATTGATCTCTTCATTACTTTTAGAATTACTTCTAAGTGTAAATGAATTGATTAAATGTTGTAATTATCCATAAAAGTACGATTCCCTCTTGATTTAAAAGACATTAAGTCAAATATTTTGATAATCCATTATAAATTAAAGGTGATAATCTTAGAATGGTTATCATTGATCTCTTCATTACTTTTAGAATTACTTCTAAGTGTAAATGAATTGATTAAATGTTGTAATTATCCATAAAAGTATGATTCCCTCTTGATTTAAAAGACATCAACTCAAATATTTTGATAATCCATTATAAATTAAAGGTGATAATCTTAGAATAGTTGGTATTGATCTTTTCATTACTTTTAGAATTGCTTCTAAGTGCAAATGATTTGATTTGTTGTAATTATCCACAAAAAGTATGATTCCAACTCTTGATTTGAAAGCCATTAACTCAAATATTTTGATAAGAAATTGATAAAACACCATTGCCACCATGACATTACGTACAAAATTAATGCCCCAATAAAATCAACAATCAAATTTTATCAAAATTTAATCATGTTATAAAATATATCCACTCTCAATAACTAGTGATTTTTTTTATTTTTATTTTTTTGAACCTATACTTGATTAACCATAAATGTACTTGATATAATTAGCTTATGTACAACAAAAGATTTGCCTCAAACTTAAATGTACATTTATTTAAATTCTAAAGACTAGAAAACCACTTTTCAAATCATTCTCAAAAGCTTTCACATAGTAGAATATTTTCTATCAAACTATTCAACAATTTTTTTACTAAGGAAAAGAAATCAAACTTATTTGTCCCTTGTTAGCTCAACAAGATACCAAATCGTGAGAAGACCATCAAACTTTCACTAAGTTTACCCACATTTCCAAATGTTAGGCTATCATATAGGGGTCCTATTAATATTCTACCTAATTGGCTAGGACATAGAGTTGAAAATAAGTATTATTTAGACTTGGAACTTTGAGATTTCCATAGTTAGCCCAAACAAAGTCTTTGAAAGCCATGTGTTATTCTAAAGAAAAATACAACCTAAGCAAATTTAAAATAAGATAATGTCGCTTTCACATCTAGAATTTCATTTCCCAAAACTAGATTCATAATGCCAATTATATATGACATGTGTTAGGTGGTAGTGCTTGGGGATCTTTGGAAAATAAAAAATAATTGTAGAGAAAAGGGTTTAATATAAAAAAAATACTAAACTAAATTTAAGAAGCTCACGCATTCAAAATTTTTATAGGATGAATATTAGTAGCTTCATGAGTCCAACCTCCACAGAGAAAATTTCTATTATGAATCTTATAATATACACTCTAGGCTTGTGGTTTCATATATTCAAGTTTGGGAAGCATAGGTAGCATAATCTCATCAACTTCAAGAGAAACTGAGAACCCTAAAGGATAAAATAATGGTCAAATGCTTTCATCATTCCAAGATTTCAAGCGAGAAAAGAGGAGTAGCAGTTGGAATTATTTATCTAAAAAACAAACCTAAAGAAATCATAAAATCTAGCATATAAAAAATGAGTCCTATTACATGTGTATACGTTAAAACCTAAGTACAAAAGAGAGCTCCTAAACTAGGGTCATTGGGGTTTAGGCAATCTCCGAGGATGAAAGATTAAAAATATTGGGTTAAAGGCTCCAAGTGGGTAGATATAATGATTCTTAAAAGGTAATAGGTATAAGTGGCTTTAAATTGTGTAGGATATCAAAATATTAAATAATTGTTTTGGGAGAAGATATTTAAATATATTAATAATTAAAAGGTTTTAGTATATATATTTTCAAGGTAATCTATATAAAATATGTCGAAAGATATTCAATTGTTTAATTTTTTAAATAATTGAAAAATCCAATTAAAAATCATGTGCAGTTTTTAAAGAATTGAAAAAATCAATAAAAATTCATTGCACATGAAAATAAAAATTAGATTTTTGTTTTTCTTTCATGGATTTACTAACCACCTATATGTCGCCACCATTATCAATGTAATTATGTCTATCGACGCAATTAGTCTATCGATGCAATAATTAAATAAAGTTAGAGATTCTTTTTAGAAAGGTTAGAAAATGTTTGAGATAAAAGAAGTGATTTCTTTTAGAAAATCAAACAAAAAAATGGTAATAAGAATGAAAAGGGAGCTTAAACTCTAAAGAATATTATCAATTAAATTTATTAATTATACAAAATTTTAGAAATCATGTTTCATCTCAGACTCGATTAAAACAAAATAGATGAATTTAAATTCAAACTAAGCTAGAGGCCTCAAGAAGATAAATCTAATAGAGAACCTTGAGTTTGAATAATTTTAATGTGGCGTGGTAATACGTCACAATAAATAAATTTTAAATATAAGAATGATTCAACAAGATATCTTGGACTAGATTTGATTCAATATTAACAAGTTTTAGACAAGTAGGGTCTACTTTATGTTCAAACTAATACAGGTTACCATTAAAAGGTACAAATCTATAAGAGTTTATTATTTCTAAAATTTGTACCTCTCATTTCTTTGACAATTAATTCTTATAATTCCAAATCTATATTATGTCATCCATATATTTTAATTGGGTCAATTCTATTGTATACTTTATTAAAGTGTTTAGGTGTTTGCTTTAGTGTCTTACTTTCATATATAGCTAATTAGTTTAGAAGACGAGTAGATATTAGTCTCTTTCATTCTATTTTTATTGTTTGACAAGTGATAAGTAGGCTATAGGTTTAGTATTGTTTGAAAAATGATAAGTAGGCTATAGGCTTAGTTCATCACAAAAATGTAGAATGAGATTTCCTAAACATGAATTTTGTTTGCATTTGAAAAATAGAAAGTAGACATATTGGTCCTCCTTATGTCATCACATTTTATTTTCAACATGTTGTAGATACCTAAATCTGTCTATACCTAACCACATTTGACTTTACCCTATTCTAACCATTAATTAAATAAATATTTGTTATTTCTTTAATTAATTTATCCTTCACCTTTTATACCACTTTATTTTAGCCATTGAATAAATAAATATGTATTATTTATTTAATTGATTTATTCTTTACCTTTCTTTCCATTTTAATTAAATACATTTATTTAGTTATGAGAGCATGTTTTTTTTAATTATTAAACTATGTGTGATTTGTTTGCATCAATGTTTTGAATCACACTCCGTGATCCATCATCAAGATGAAAAGAAGAAAAATGAATGATTGTAGAACAAGACAAGATTAAAAGGAGAAGGGGGAAAGGGGAGAGGTTGCACGACATTCAAGATGAGGAAAATAAGAAAACATAATAAATGATTGAGAAAAATACAAAGAAAGAAAAACTGCATAAATAACTATATGAAAGATTAAATATAAGTAATTTTTAATAAAGAAATGTAAATCTATAAATAAAAATCAAAGCTAAATTACTTTAAAAATAGAAAAAAAATTAAAAAGCTGATACACAACATTAAAATATAATATATTAATAATGCAAATTATATAAAAGATATAAATAATAAATGATATCTTTATATATAATAAATTTATAATTAGATATCTAAATCATATTAGTTTAGAAATATATCTTTACATATCTTTATAATTTTTTTCTACAAAGATTTATAAAAATATATTATTATAAAGATATCTTTATATTTTCATAAATAAAAATATCTTTATTTAAGATAGTTGGATTTAGTCTATTTAGATATTATTAATATCTTCATCTAAAATATCTTCAAATGAAACTTGAGGATATATAACTTCCTTTAGAATATAAGATATAAGAAATAAAGAAAGAAGTTTATTAAAGCTATAAAGAAATATATTTATAACATATTTATTAAAATATGTCTTATAATTTATAATCTAGATTTATAAAATTAGATATAATTTTGATATAAGAAGTCTTTAAAATATGCAATCAAGAGAATACCAAGATATATTTATCTATGATAAATATGAAGAAATTGATATCATTTTTTAATTTTATATATAATTATAATGATAAATAATTATAATAATATCATATATATCTTTAAATAAGATGAAAATTTATAAAGCTATGAATATATAATATGGGAATTAGAAAAGTAATATAATAAGCTAATATAAAATATTAAAAAATATGATAATATATCTTTATAAATATAAGATAAAAAAGAGGATATCTTTATATATAAGATGTAAAGATATCTAAAAATTATATAATTAGATATCTTTATATGTCTTTATATATATAAGATATAAAAGAATGAGATATATTTATTTAAATTAGATATAAAGATAATTATAAATTTAAATAAAGAGAAATGAAAAAGAATCAAAGTTGATATAATAAAAATATAAAAAGATAAGAAAAAAATATATCAACTTTGATTTTTTTATTTCATTTTATTTAAATGTATAGTTATCTTTATATCTTACTTAAACAAATATTTCTCATTCTTTTATATCCTATATATAAAGATATGTTACAAATATATATATATATATATATATATATATATATATATATAATTTTTAGATATCCTTACATCTTATATATATATATAATTATCATATTTTTTACTATTTTATATTATCTTATTATATTGTTTCTTTAATTCCCCTAGTTTTCTTTATATATCTTATATATTCATAGCTTTATAAAGTTATCTTATTTAAAGATATATGATAATATTATAATTATTTTTCATTATTACTATATATAAAATTAAACAATGATATAAATTTCTTCATATTTATAAGATATAAAGATATATTGATATTACATCTTTTAAAGATTTCTTATATCAAAGTTATATTTAATTTTATAAATCTAGATAAATTATAAGACATATTTTAAGAAATATCCTATAAAAATACATTTATTTATAGCTTTAATAAATTTATTTCTTTATTTCTTATATCTTGAGTGAGGGAAGGTATATATCTTCATTTGAAGATATCTTATATGAAGATATTAATGATATAATGATATATAAATATCTTTTATAAATAAATATATTTTTATTTATAAAAGATATAAAAATACCTTTATAATAATATATCTTTATAAATATTTATAGAAATAAGATATAAAGATATAATTCTAAATTAATAGGATTTATCTATATCTAATTCATATCTTTGTAATTAATATAAAATTACTTATTACTTGTTATATATTGATATCTAATTATAAATTTGAAGATATCTTTATATCTTATATATCTTTAATTTTGTATATCTTTTATATAATTTGCATATTAATATATTATATTTTAAAGTTTTGTATTAAAATTTTAAATTTTTTCTAGTTTTATAATAATTTAGCTTTGATTTTTATTTATAGCTTTATATGTCGTTATAAAAAATTACTTATATTTAGTCTCCATATAGTTATGCATTTTTCTCTTTTTATATTTTTTTCAACCATTTATTATGTTCTCTTATTTTTCTTGATTGAATTTCTTGTCTAACAATTTTCCTCATCTTAAATTATCTTGAAATGGTGCAAGACAATAATCAAGAACTCAAAAATAATAAGTGAGGATAAAGCATCCCCACAATTTAATTTCATCCAACTTGAAACTATACTCAACTCATGGCATACCTTCTTTTGCAAATTATTTTAAACCACCAAATGTAAGCATTTTCTACTGAAAACTTAGAATATGAAAGCCCCCACATTCACCTACAGGAAGATAAATAAATCATAATTTTTCTCCCAACAATACCCCTCTAATTTCATAGTAAAAACCTTATAAAACCTATAGTTTCCCACATTTGACAAGATGGATTTGATGGTAGGGAGTTGATGTTGCCCTTTCTTCTAGTTTGTTCTCTTTCCTCCTATTGAGGTGGAGGTTGAGAATGGAAATGGGATCCTAGATCTGCATCTTAAGACAACACATTTCTGCTATGGTCTTGTTGTTGGTTGGTCATATTTATCTTAGGTAGTGTTCTTTGTTATGATTGGGTTTTGGGTCCCTATAAAATTTGGTTGTAAAAGGGTTTCAGAGTCCCTTCAAAACCTAAGTGGTGTAGTGTTTTTTTCTTAATTTTTCTCTCATGACTATTGTTGTCAAGTTGCTGGTTGGATTTGTTATACTTTTTTTTAGCTCTTTGTGTTATTATAGTGTTTCGAGTCCTTTCAAAACCTATTTTACCCATAATAAAAAAACAAGGAGAACCAAATTCACAAAAACTATTGGAAACCATTAATAGCTCAATTAACCAACAATAAAGATGAATAAGATTCATGAACAACTCTAATTTTATTAACAAGTCCATATAGCCTACAACAACTTCAATTAGAAACAAAAACAAGCCAAAAGATTACTACAGGAAAACTTCTTCAATCAACAACTTCAAGTCTGATTCAAACAACTTATAGTGAAAGTAGCCAAAATAATCTAATTCAACCCTCCTAGGCATCCCAACCAGCTTCCTAGGTGATTTTTCCTTCATTTCCTTGAGTTTTTATCATTTTCTTCTTGTTGTTCCTCTTTTCTCCTCCTAGGCGTCCACCTCTCTTCCTTCAATTTTAACTTATTTTATTTTCTCCATCTTGGGAATTTCCTTTTTTTCTCTCTCCACTTCCCTACAATTTTTTATTTTTTTCTGAATTAGCTCAATCCACAACCCCATCACCAGGTGCCCAGATTCCTCATTATTCATTTATTTCATATTTTTGAATTTTATGAGGAGTTACATGTGCTAAAATTGGTCTCCACATGCCTAAGTGTGGAGCTTCTTGTAACTCCCAATTTCTAAAGAAATTGAATTCCATCAATCTTACCTTCAAATTAAAAATCAAATTCAAATTCAACTCAGATGACTTCAATTTCAAGGAGTTTGAAATAAAATAAAATTCATGCCTGCAAGATGCAACCAACAAGCCAAAAATCAAAGGAGCAAAAATAAATAACATTTTTTAGTGTGCAAGATTTCTTGTGCACCTAAATGCTTTTGTATCAAACACTTGGGGTAAGTGAAATATTCCATGAGATGGAACTCATGAAAATTTGAAGATCCTGTGTTTGTTCTTCATCCATCTTTCTTCCTTTTCTACGTGATTTTTCCTTTTTACTTTACACACCACCTTTTTGTCTCTTCCCTCTTTCATCTTTCCTCTCTTTCTTCCTCTCATGATATTCAACCCATTGAAATTTGATTTCCACCAATATGTATCTTCCCACTATATTCCATCATCTTGAACATCTTTTTGTACCTCAACTTGTAACATCTTATTGCTGCACTTTTCCAATTCTCTTTCTTCATATCCTTTTTCCATTTCATTTGAATAAAAATTAGCTTTAACATCATTGTTGCAAAATGTAGAAAAATAACTCATTACCTAGCTATTTTTTTCTCTTTCTCTATTAGTACAATATATTTCTCAATTTTCTCATCTTCTATTTGAACTATATCAATTACATATAAATCAACTTCATCAAAAATTTCACAAAATTTAGATTTTACCTCATCATTTGATGCTACAATTTTTGCTCCAATTCCTATGAGCCATCCAATTGCTGCAACCTCCTCTTCTATGCATGTAGCCTTCTTATATACCACTTTATTTCCTTCAAAGATACATATATCAACAACAACCTCTTTCTTATCACCATTTTCTTTTGTCATTACTCAGATTCCAAAGAATCTATCTATTTCCCTTATCTCCTCTTTCAACAAGAGATTATCTTCTTCTTCATTAAACTCTTTGTCAAACATAGGACTAAAAAATTTTATACTTTGAACTACTACACCTTCACTATTATCTTTTGAGAATAGGTTGTCATTGATGTCAAACTGATGTCAACAGGTCATTGCTACTATCAATGGTAATCAAAGGGCATCATGGATGTTAGATATGAAGGTTGTCAAGATGAAGAAAGATGATAGGAGTACAAGTATTGAAAGTAATCTTAAGTTTTTGAAAGTGTGCTATTTGATAGTGTGTATAGATTGTCTAATCTATTCAAGTATCATGAACCGAGTTTTGTTGTGGTGTGACTACTTTCAAACAGTTGATGAATTTATTATACCATGTCGGGTATGTAGTCAACATGAGTGTGGTGGTCCATAAAGATATCTTTTAGACAAAGAGATTATTTAATACTGGTGGCATTTCTTTCAGAAATGTATTGTAGCTTTGTAGTTTGGAAGGAGAGTATGCCCACACTAGTTCTATCAGTTTTCTAAGCTTTTAGTGGTATGGCTCAGTGTGTGAGGAGTTTGAAATATTAGAAGTTCCATCAAGCTATTTTGAGTTTGAGGTATGTGCGATAATGTCTGCAAGCATGTGGAATTCAAATCAAGTGTGTGGAGTGAGGATATGACATGTTTAAGGTTCATGTGGTGGCACAAGGAATCAAGTTCATTTGGTGGCAAGTTTGGACTATTGTATTACATGTTTCATGTAAATTTGAATTCAAGTATGTCGTATGTTGTCTAGGTTGGTGCGGATCCATGACCGACATAGAAGAGTATTAATGTAGTGTCATGCATATATTTTAAATGTTCAGATGCATTGTAAATATATTAGAGTGCATCCATGAGTATCAAAGAATCTGTGAATATAATTAATGATCACAATGAAAGTACTATAGTGGGATGTACAATTGTGTAATGAATGGAAGGTATGTGACAAAAGTGTAAGAACTAGTATTGGTGTGTCTATTGGTGCATGTTGGATTTATAGTTCAAATCCCTCATTATTTTTATTCTGGTAGGATTGGTGTTCTACTTGTTTTATTGTTCTAATAGGGATTGGTATCTTTGTTCCACTGGGGATTGGTGTGTCGTGTAGGTTGATGCCTACTAAATATTTTGGGGATTGGTGTCTCTGGTAGACTGTTGGTGCCTACTTTAGATTATAGAATTTTCTTATTAGGCTTCTCACTATGGTTTTTCCCATTCTATGTTTCCACAAAAAACTAGTGTTATGTGTCATCTTGTCTTGTGCTTTAATTATTTTACTTACTAGCTTGTATGGTTTAGTGCTCTTCATGTTGAAAATCTATAAAGTAGCTGTGAAGGTTTCCAGAATTGTTGTAGTTGTTTGGATCTACTGATTCAACCCCCCTCTCAGTAGATTGTGTGCCCTTCAATTGGTATTAGAGCCAAGTTCCTTTGAAAGATTCTAATAGCTTAAGGTAGATCTAGGATGGCACAAGATAGTTCTTCTAGAAACAAAGTACTGGTTTTTTATGGATCTATTTTTTTTTTTGAAAGTTAGGATGGGGTCATATTTGATGGCTATAGGAATGATATCTAGAATTCAATTGTAGAAGGTTATGAAATCCCTGAAAACCCTCCTAGGGATCAAATTGGAAAGATGACTTATGAAATCAATGCTAAGGCTAAGAATGCTCTTTTATGTGGTTTTACTAACATTGAGTTTTCAAAAGTGATGGATTACAAAATAGCAAAGGAAATATGGGAAAAGTTGGAAACTATCTATGAAGGTGATGATGAAGTCAAAGAAGCCAAGTTGTAGACTTATAGAGCCTAGTTTGAAGGTCTAAGGATGAAAGAAGATAAGAACATTGCTACATTCATGCTTCGGGTTGATGAAGCTGTCAATCATATTTGAGGTCTTGGTGAAACCTTGGATGAGAAGATTGTTGTGAAGAAGAAGGCACTCAGATCCTTACCTAGAAGGTTTGATCCTAAAACTTGCTATTGAAGAAGCTAAAGATGTGAATTCTTTAAAGCTGATTGAGTTACATGGAACATTAACCACATTTGAGATGAGATTTGAAAGTGAAGATTATATAAGAAAAGAGGCTACTTTTAGAGAATCTTTGAAGAAAGTTGATCAATATTTTGATTGTGGATCAGATCTGGAAGAAGATTTTTTTTCTTCAGAAAATTGCTAAGAGGTTCTAGTAAGTATAAAGGTAAAATTACCTTTCAAGTGTTTTGATTATGGAGAAGTTGGACATTTTATGGCTAAGTGTCCTCATAAGAATACTAAAAATTATGAACAAAAGAATGGAAAGAATTATTTTCAGAGAAGATCCAAAGGACAAAGAAAGAATAGAAGTTTCTATACTAACGAGGAAGAAGATGAAGATGCATCTAGTGATGAAAATAGAAAAGTTGTATTCATGGACTTTGAAATTGTTGATGGTGATGCTGAAATGGGTTTTAGAGAAATGATGAAGAAGAAGTAAATCTTATGAAGAATTTGTTATGAGTGGAAAGAGAGATCAAGAAGCTGAATATCAGAATTGCATAAGTAAGATCCAAAGATAAAATAGCAAAAGATTTGAAGATTGTTGAAAAATAATTGTTGATCTAAAGACTCAAGAAGAAGCTAAGAGAGTTGGAGAAGTTCTAACAGAGAAGTTATTGGTAAGAGAAAAAGACTGTGAAAATATTGAGGTAGGGATTGTTGTAGCCAAAAAAGAGCTTGAGAAGGAAAATCAATAGCTATAGTTGAAGTTCAGTAAAATTATTAAAACCCTAGATTAGATATTGGAAGGTTAGAAAGTTTTGCATGAAAAAACTAGAGTAATTTTTTATGATCAAAAGAAAAAGGTGATAGAATAGCCAAAAAAGAGTACTAAGGAAAGTACAAAAGTGATAGGTTTTAGAATTTTGAATTCAAAGAGGACATCAACAAGTAATGGAATCATGACTTAGAATGACGGATTTGTTCAATTGCATAACAAAAAGAGGAGATCCAAAAGACAAGGATAGTGTGTGATGGGGAAAATCATTAGATGCTAAACAAGAGAAATGTAATTGAAATTAGAATCTAGTCTAAGATCAAGAACATTAATCTAAGATCTAATCCCACACTTACGAAATGAAACTAAGCTATTGAAAACATATCAAAAAATCCTATGATTATCAAATTGAATTCAAAACAAAGCAAAGTGTTACCATCCTGTATCAGAGTGTGTTCACCTGATGTTGGATTGCTTGTATCATTGCAAAGCCTCCATAGTTTGTGTACAAAGCTTTGATGTGATATCTTGGTTGGTTGATCGAAGAAATGTTAAAGCTCTAATGGTGGTTGTGAATGTCGATAGTACTTTGTTGTGCAAATGATGTTGACTCTTCGATCCTTTTTTTGTGAGGAAAGAGGTTTGTTATATAGAAAATGTGTTTCGAAATGGATGATCGAGATCATGTTGAAGAATATCCAGATCGACAGTCAAAAGGTGTGAAGAGGATTTAGACATGAATGATTTGTGAAAAATAGATTGCACAATTTGTGTGATTAAGGAATAGATTGAATAATTAATGTGATTGAGAAATAGATTGGTTGGTCAGGAATTAGATTTCTCTGTCAGGAATTAGATTGCTTAGTCAAGGAATCGTAATTTGCTCAATTAGGAATAGATTGATCTGTCAGGATAAGATTAAGAAATAAGGGGATCATAATTTTCTCAATCAGGAAAGTGGTTGAAAAAGATTAATTAATTGATTTAATTAATTAATTCATTCATTCATTTTGGAGTTGAGCATGCAAATCAAGTTTGACTTTTGCAAATAAAGTTGCATTAGTTTGATTTTATTTTTGATGAATACTTTGAATAGTTTGATTTAATTTATTCAAATTTTGGAGGGAAAGTGTCATAATTAAATTATTATGATTTAATAATTCAATCAACTTAGGGGAATAAGATGATTTAGAAATGTAATTAAATAATTGGTGTTATTTAACTAATTAGGATGAAATAAAGTGAGATTAGGACTTCATTAAATAAATGTAATTTATTTAATTGGTTGAAATGATAGAAACGTGAATTAATTAAATAATGTTGTTTTATTCACTTATAGCAGAAATAGGGTTTTCAAGACTTTGTTAAATAAATGAAACTTATTTAATTTTCCAAAAAATGATGAAAAAGTGAATTAATTAAATAATGTTGTATTATTCAATTAATAGGGGAAATTAGGGTTTTGGATGCAATTGATGTGAAATGGAGTGATGTTTGATGATAATGATGTCAATGTTGTGAAAATGTCATTTACAGTGTGTGATAGGTGTTAGGTCAATTTTACATGTCTACATTTTTCCCATCTTTGAGACAAAGTATCGGTTGCTTTGTTTCAAAGATTATATTTTTAAGATCAAGTGTTTTGAAAAAAAAAATTATGCCCCACTATGCCTTGGAATTCAGGGAAATGATGGTAGGATTTTGTACTGCCCCCTCAAGAGGTTGGCTAAAATTTTTTATTTTGAGGTTAGGCTCATGACATTGTTCTATTTTAGTTCAGATGTGTTTAGGACAAAAAATTAAGTCTATAGGTCCCTCATTACTCATTTTGATGTTCCAAGGAGCTCCTAAATTGAACGTAGGAAGGTTCCCTAATAAAAAATTAGGGTTTCCTAGGTGAAATTAGGGTTTTTTTTAGGGTTAATATAGGTAATTAGGGTTTTAATTACCTCATTTCACTAACTCATTTGACTGCAACATCCAACAATTTTTTTGACAAAATATGTATAATTTGATGTATTGTCGGGTGCTTGTAAAATTTGATGTGTAATTTTCAATTTTTTAATAGTTTATCCCCGACGTTAGTCAAAATTTCGATGAACCTGGGTTTCATCAAAATTTTGACTATCAGTTTCGTCAAAATTTTGACAAACATGAAAAATAAGAAAAAAATAAAATTGTGGCCGACATAAAGAAAAGTGAGTTCACTAATAAATTGCTATAGTGTTTTGCTATACTTGCGAATTTTCTCTACTTGAGACAATTTGTGGAGAACTAAGGATGATTTTCTTGGGAAAAATCAGAAAAAATTGAAGAAGATATCGCCAAGTTGAGGGTATTCATTGTCTTTTTGTAGAATTCAATTGTGAAGTCATATTTGTAGTTCCAAGTTTGAAAATCATATTTTAAAGCAACATCTCATCAGATTTCATTTTTAGAGGTTTAGGGTTTTGAGAATTTCATGTCCATATTTTGTTGTGTGGAATCACCATAAGATCACAAACAAGGAACAGAGTTGTGATTGTAATTATGTGATCCATAACTCTATTGGTCATGTGGCACAGTTGTGCTATAACAAGTACAGGATGCATTCATGTGTGACCCAAGTTTAATGTGGCTATGTTGTGATAGAAATGGAGGAACTCATATAATGTAGTTAATTTAGGTTGTATAATGTAGGTGTCAATCATCATTGGGTGCATTAGGTTGTCTCAAGTTTAACAGGTTACGATGTAATTATAGCATGATCCAAGAGTGATTACCTCTTGTTGCAATAAAGAGCCTATAACTCTGGTTGATATGTAGAGTGGTTGTGTTATATCAATTATGTAGTGCATTCAAGCACAACCCATGTTTGATGGGCTATTCTAGAGAGTGATCAAGATTTTCTAAACCTTATGAATGTTATTTAAAAGTGTATAGCTTAAAATGCAAACCAAGTTTGTTACATACTTGAATGCAATCTTGGGTTACCGCAAACTATAATAATGTGATCTGCTAATAACCATTATGGAAAGTATTAAAGAAAGACCCATGCTATATATGATACATTTCCCTGATCAGGTTTACATACCTTAATGATCAAACACAAGCTTCCCACACACTCTAGGATACAATCCAAGATCATACCACAACCCTGTCAAGACAACTAATTTTCTGACCCAAGATTTAAGGTTTTTTTTTAATACCAATAGAGGCATTGGTAAGAGCATGATTAGGGTACAAACCCTAGGCCTCCATAGAAACATAAAAAATAACTCTAGCGGATTAGTCAGGTTGCAATACCAGAAAAATTGAGACATTGTAGTTAATAACAAAATCTTGCAATCTAAAGATTGTAGCCAATAACAAGCACACTATGTAGCTTAGTGACATTTGTAAATGCAATCTACGGTAAGAAGAATGACAGTCACTTGAGATGTGACAGTCAAAAAGAGGCTGAGCAGTGACAAGATAATAAAGCTCAAATCTTGAATAGTAAAGTGAAGATTTTAATAATGAGTTTACTTACCCCCTTGCTGACCTTAAGGGTTTTTCAAATACTTTTGGTAGTGTTAGACAAGGAAAATGCAATCAAGGAATGACTGTCCAAATGAAGTAACAGTGGTAATCATAGGTTTAATGTTTCTTCTTAGCCATTGTATAATGGAGGTAGTGGATTACATGTTTGAGCAGTGTTTTGAGACTCATCAAAGATGGGAGAATAGTGAATAATACCTTGTGGACTATGAAGTAGTGCCAATAAGGTTGAAGGATCTTAAGATCTACAATACCATGAAACAATGAGTCCCCTGTAGTAAGTAGGAAGTCTATAGGGCATTGTTTGATTTTATAGAAGGATGCTCATATCTTCAAGTCATAGTGAGTGAGTTGTTTGAGATTGTAGCTGAGGGTGCAATACCCAGTCTTAAAGGAAGTTATCAAAGCAGTAAATGTGCAAGAAAATCAAATCATACACAACAAACAATTCACAATGTTATCTTGCATAATACCTTGAGTTTGAAGACAAAAATCTCATTGTATCTTGATGAAAGTGGTGACCTTAATGGTCAATCACTGGCAACCATGATTTTAAAGAATGCTATTGTGCTTATGGAGGAAAAATTCAAAGCAAGGCAGTGAGTGGTGGTTTGGAACAATGACAGGTATGAAGGACTTGCTTTATATGCATACTGTGCAGTCTAGCTTAAGACAACGTTCTTAGAAGAGATTGAAGGTGGATTATGGAACTCAAGGGTTACCATGAAAAGGATTAAAGCAAAGACTAAGATCTATTTAAAATCCACAGTCATGAAGATATTAAAGACATGCAAAACCCTAGTAGCTAGAGTAATGAATATAATGCCAAAGAGGATAGTGTGCTGGGGTAGATTTAGGAGATCTCCACATTATCTAATTATGGGGAAATACATCATTTATTTATTTATTTAATTAAAACAAATCATTCCAAACCCTATATAGGATACATTGATACTTCAAAAGCCTTTGAAGGAATTTGAGATTATGCAAATATATGTCAAGTAAATACCTAGATTTCAAATAGTAGTGGGAACAATGTAAGATTTGTTGAGTAGAGCATGAATGAGATAAGTAGCAATGAATCCTATGCCTCCTTTCACACACATCTCCTCACCATTCTCTGTCATTCTTTACTGAAACACTTCTCCATTTTGGCGGTCTATGCTTGAAAATAATGTTTTGACGAAGGTTTTAGAGTATGTTTATTAAAATGAAAACTCCATTATGGTGGGCTACGCCTAAAAATAAGATTTTGACAAAAGTTTTAGGGTATGTTTAATAAATTTTTAGAGTATTTTGGTGGGCTATATTCTTGATTCCTTAAATGATTTATTCAAATGGATTGTGACTAAATAAATGACTAACTATTTAGTCATTTTTATTTGTGTGACTAAATAATTTTTAATCAATAACCAAACTAGTAATTTATTTACTCATTTATAGCTGAGTTGCAAAAAATGAGTAGAATTTAGTCATTTTTAGTTGTTGTGACTAAAAGTTTTAGCCACCTAGTCATTTATTTTCCAAATTCTACTAGTGTGTGCTTCCTTGTGCGATTAGGGCTCTCTTAATGTTGAGGGCCCTAGGGATAAGCTCGTCATAAGAAGTGACACATTGCATCTTTAACTAAAAGGATAAATCTGTATTGACATTAGCAATGATGATTCCGACTTGTTGCTCCTTAGGAATGGGTCACTTGCTCTTACTAGCTCGCTACCTCCATCGTTGTAGGAAGTTTGCGATCAAGTTCAATATTATGATTTTAGGAGTCTAATGGTTGGAAATCATAGTAAAATCAAAATTTAATAAATTTTGGAATTAGCATTTTAAAGTGTTTTTTGGGGTCATTAACTTTAGACTATCTTCTCTTTTGCAGGGGTGGTTGCATGCCAAATTTTTTTGGTGTAAAATATCAGAATTATTAGATGTTTTTACCTATCTATGAATACAAATTATTGGAGTGTGAGTTTTGATATTTTTTGAAGACCTAAATAGTCAAGCATGGTAAAGAAAAATCATGTCAGATAATGTTAGTCCAGAAAAAAATGAAGAGACACTTGATAGATTGTAGGCTAGATTGAAAAGAAAAGGGTGATGGGAAATGTTATTTTCCTTGCAATAATTGCAAGGGCTTAAAGACAAGACGACTTTTAATCACAACAGCTGAGAAACATTATAGGCAGTATGGTCACGTTGAAGGGGGGCATGATTATCATCTATTGGTAAGTTGTTCATTATATGTGTTTATATTGATTGAATTTGTAAATTTTTATATTGTTTTAACATTATATATATATATATAATCACTTGATTATGATCATGGCTTATTTGTGTCTATCATTATTATAAAGGTGAGGTTCCCTAGGGCACATGATATGGATTATCATGGCTTGGAGAATGTGGTTTTGCAAGCGGACGAACATGGAGCTGTAAATATCGAAAATGAAGTTAAAGGTCCTATGGAAGAAGATGATCATGCAAAACACAGTTGAAGATGATGTATGATACATTGATCCATGACACATTTAGTGGCAGAGTTGATCATGATGATCGAGATGACTTTGATGATGTTCATGATTTACCTATACTTGAGAAGGCATACAAGCCCCTTTATGAAGGCTCCCAAACAACTCTTCTCTCTATTGTATTGTTGATGTTGAACTTGAAGGTTATGAATGGTTTATCAAACATAACAATCTCACGGATGTTAAGGTATGTCATATATGTCATCTTTTTTCATCTATTTTAATTGTTGTTAGTTCATCACTAGTAAATAAAGGATGAAATATGTACCATTAATATTTTTTATATTAACAAATTATTTTTTGTTGTAGATTGATTAGTGAATTTTTGTTACCACAATCAAATATTTTACCTCGCTCATACCGAGATTTATCTGACATTATGAAAGATATCGGAATGGAGTATCAAGCAATAAATGCATGTCTCAATGATCATATTATATATCATAAACAACATGAATTTGTAGCAAAATGCCTAGAATGTAATATCAGTAGATATCAAACAGATCAACTAACAAAAAAGGTGCATCGCAAGGTTCTTCATTATATTCCCATTATTCCATGTATGCAACGATTATTTAGGTACGAAAGCTTAGTGCAATTTATGGATTACCATGCATGAAATAGAAGTGGAGATGACATTCTTCAAATGCCTATGGATGGTTTTGCATTTAGGGACATTGAGGAAAAATGGCCATACTTTAAAGAAGAACCTCGTAATCTCAGGCTTTCATTGGGAGCGAATGGTGTCAATCCATTTGGAGAGCTGAGATCTATTTACTTAGTGTGGCCTATTTTTGTTATCAACAATAACATTCCTCCATGGATTTCAATAAAGAGGGAGCACATAATATTGTCAATGATTGTTCCAGGGATTTGTTTACATCAATTTTCTTTAACGTAGTAGCATCTCATTTATCTTATTTGTTGCATAATGACTTATATTTTTTTCATTCAATAGTCATGTACATTAATTTATATATATTGCAGTAAAATGGTTATAATAATTATGTGATGTTTATGTTTATTCAACTAGGTAAGTACCAAGTTAAAGATATGAATGTATATATCGAGCCTCTTATCAAGGAGTTACTAAAGTTATGGAATGGTGTCACTATGTATGACATCTCTAGACCAATAGGACAAAGAAAATTTCAATTCCATGCAATGATTGTATGGATAATTCATGATGCCCCAGGGCTAACACATTTTTGTGGTATGTTATAACGTTCGACTGCACTTTAATAATATTTAACTTTATGAAGTAGATATCATGCATGTTTAAAATAATCTATTTATTATATATAATCATAAAAATTAACATATTTAATCCAATTATATATGATCTTGTAGGTCTTCAAACAAAGGGAAAATTTGCATGTCCAATTTGTGGTCCAAAGATGAAATATCGTCATTCAACAAGTTTAGGAAAGCAGGTGTTTGATGAGTATAGGCACTTCCTCCATAGAAATCATAAGTATTGAACTACTGAAAAACATCTTTTCAATGGGAAAGAAGAGACTACATCAAAACCACGAAGAATGACCTCGCTTATAGAAGTTGGAATATAATAGAATTAATTGTCAAGGTTATACATCAGATCAAATTCTTTATCTATCATATATGATATGTTTTGAATTTAAATTTTTATATTGTGTTGTGTTTACTCATATTGTAAATGACAATGATTGTCGTTGTTAATTTTTTTAACTTATATGCTTCATGAAGGTCATCAAGACATTAATGGTCGGCTTCCACAGGGATTGAAAAGTTATCCCAGACAATTTAGTAGGTTTCCCTACTATGAGCAGCTACAAATTGTGCATTTGTTTGATACAATGCATATCAGAAAGAATATAATATAAACGTTATGGAAAATATTGGATGGAAGGCATGACAAAGAAAAAATTGTCAAAATTTGTAGTGACATTAGGAAGCCAATCATGCAATGAAAAATGTCATTCAATTAAATAACGATGGAGGCCAAATTAATATAAGTTCCCTTCCTTGGTTATTAACGGAGTAGCACAACAATGCTATAAAAGAAGTCATACGAAAAATTCAATTTCCCACAAGATTTACTACGAACATAAACAATATAATAACAAAGAAAGGTGAATTTAGGTCAGGGATGAAAACGCATGATTGGAAAACCTTCATTAAGGTAATTATTCTAGTATATTATATACACTTGTATAATGCGTGTAATTTTCAGTGTATTATGTTTACTACTTTTGGAAAAATAATGAAAAGATCATTTTATAATTGGTGTAGTATGTTCTACCTCTATCTCTCCCAGACAACTTCGACAACAATGCCAAGCAAGTTATATATGATATTGGAAAATACATGAGGTAAGTAGTGATATTTGTTCAATTAATTGTATACATCTTATAATTTCCATTTGTTTTACTTGTTATGTAAATATTGTAAATTTTTGTTAAATCTCATTAATATATTTGTGTTTTGAATCACTTTTAGATGGATATCATCTAAAGAAATCCATAAAGAAGATATAAATTATTGGAAGAGAAAAATTCCTCGTCTAATGTGTGAAATGCAAAAGTGTCTACCTTTGACATTTTTCAATGCACAAGAACACTACCTCATACACCAAGTTGAGGAGATTGAATTGTGTGACCTCAACATGAAGGTCAATGTGGATGCTTGAGAGGCACTTGAAATTTTTGAAGGCTTTGGTTAGACAAAGAGCACATCTTGAGGGTTCTATGGTGGAGGGATATATGGTATACTGCACCATGGTGTACATTAGTGAATATCTTCCTAAGCTTGTAGCAAAGATCCATGTAGATCGCATTTGGGATCCCAACTCCATTAACAAATTCGAAGGGGAGTACCCGATGGGGAAAGGTAGATTGAGGAAAGTGAGAGGTAATTATAAGATAGTCATGGAGATTAATTGGAATACATTTTACATATGGTTTTTATGTATATTATACTTATTTAATTTTTAATCTTCAATATACATCAATTATAAATTAAGGTCGTATACTGTGGTATTTAACTAATTATACGTCGTTTGTGAATTTCAAATTTTTGATACAGTTGGTCGAGAGTGGGATGCACTACATTTGTACGTCGCAAACAATCTTGATTGGATGATGGTATGGATTGAATGATGTCAAAAATCTTGTCAAGCATTAACATGGGAAGGTGTGGCTTCATTGGTTAAAGAAGCTCATCGTAATGGAGATTCCAATGTTACACAAAGGGAAATTGATTTAGCATATGGTTTAAGAGATAAACAGATACACATAAATATATTAATCACCCATATTATTTAATTATTTTCAATTATATTGATGTATATATATGTTGAGATTGTTTTCTTTGGATACATTCGGCCAAGAATAAATATGTTTATCAACTGGCGATATTGCAATAATTTTTACGTGTTTGACATATTGCAGGTGAAACACCACAAGGCTATGTGGTGCAATGGTCGTAAATTTTGAATCAAAATGTTGGATGACATGAAGAAAACTTTTGATTCTGGTATAACTACAGTCTTTTAGGTGACTAATGTTTCATCTAGAAGCGACATACATCCAAAAGTGTTAGAAAATCGATACTATGAGATTTTGGATGATATACTTGAGTGTGACTTTAAGTCCTTCAGATTAATTATGTTCGTTGTCCTATGGTACATGCTATAATTGAATGAAAATGATTCTAAGAGAACTATTATTGAACATGATAATGGATTTACCATGGTTAATACAAGGTCGATCAAGCGAGTTGGAAATGAGCCCTATGTTCTTCCAAGCCAATGTGAGCAAGTATTTTACTCAGAGGTTCCAGGTAAACCGGGTTTGTCATTTTTTGTTAGACATGATCCAAGAGGAAGGCTGGTAAAGTATAATGTGGTGGAAGAAGAAGATACCAAAGAACTAGAAGATGATGTAGACGATGATCAGGATCAACAGTTAGTTGATGATGTCCCTGGCGAAGATGTCGAAGAGGAGGAATTAGATCATGATGATGTAGGAGTTAATGTTCATGAAGATGATATTTGTGTGGATGATGACATTATTGAAATTGATATTGATGATGATGATGATGATATGACCAATCCTTACAATGTCGAATCTGGATCAGATGATATAGACAAAGAGTTGGATGAAGAAGAAGATCAATGACATTGAAATGCATGAGTTATGTGATTATATTATCTATTTGATATTAATTTCTTGATAGAATTATATTTAACTTATGTGGTTACATAATTAATTCATGATGTTTTTAATTTTTATGCCATTACATAATTAATTTAATGATGTACTTTTTAATGTTTGAAAGGTCAAAAAATTAAAACATTTTAATAGTGATGTTAACAACCTTGAAATTAGTGTATTTTATGTTTCATGTGATCATAAAAGATTAAAAAGTCAGTTGTAGAGGTGGTTGTTCAGTGGTTGACGTGTAAAGGCCTTTAAAAGGCATAAAGTGATCATTGTAATGGTTGAGGATTTAAAATACAAGCTCTTGACATTCGAAAATATGTGTTTTTCTTCAAAATTTCTGTATTTTTCCTGTTATGCAACACTGTATAGTCACATGCAGCCATATTTTGATGTGAAATCAATTCCAAGTCGTGAAGATATGTGTTAGCTTTGATTTGAATCTAATTTGAGGGCTTAAGGCATTTATTTGAGTTAGAAAGCTTCATTTCTTTGCATACAACCCGGTTATCCTATTTTTGAGGGTTTTGTAGTCCAAACATGATATAAAGGGGCTCTTACACTTTTTGTGATTATTGTAGCTTGTGTAAGAGACCCCATGGATACTGTTGTAATTGTAAGATGCATGAATAGGGCGTAGGATGAGAAATAAAGAAGGTATATCTATTGTCCTCAAGAGTTTTGTGAAGAAAAGCATGTGAAATGAGAGGTTCAAGCCTAGGTTTCAACAAAATATGTATGAGAGATCTGATTTTATGAATTTTTATCCATATGCAAATCTAATGGGTTGTTTTTGAACACTGAATATAAATGATATACATACACACACACACACACATATATGTATGTATGTATGTATGTATGTATGTATGTATATGTATTTTTAAATGTAAATGTAAATGCAATTACTGGATGCTTTCCTAGAACAATAAATGCAACATATCATTAAAGAAATCTATATATATGTATATAAATGTGTATTTCTAAATGCAAGTGTAAATGCAAAGAGCATATGGTTTTGTAGTGTTATAGATACAACATATCCATAAATTAATGTAATTGAAATTCTAAATTCTTCAACACGTATAATATGAAATCAATCAAACTATTAAACTACATGAGAAATAAATGAAAATAGTAAATGATGTGTATTTGTAAATGTAAGTGTAAAATAAATAAGAATAATGAAAATTATAAAATAATACAAGGGGATACCATGCCTTATTGGGTATATGGAGTCTAATGAATAATTGACAAACTCTTCTTGAGATAGAATGGCAATTCTAGTTATGTGATTCTTCTTATTAATCCAAGTAACACTTCCCAATTGTTGTGAATGATTAAAAGGTTTTAATCCCTACTTTAGAGAACCGAATAACCAGATCACACATATATAGCAAATGTACAATGATAAACTAAGTATAAACTTGTTATATCAATTTAAACAATAGAGAAGCATCATAATGGAGACAATCAAATAACTGCATAAATTTAACAAACAGCTGATACCAAAATCTTAATCCTCAACTTAGATATCTTCATTTACTCCATCAAAATACATGCATTTGAGTCTCTGTATATCAAAATTCATTGTCTACTACAAATGACCTATATGCCATCTATTTGGTGTCTGTATCTTGGCTCTCTTCAACACTTAGTTCTCTAGGAGGGTAGTTGTAATCTTGAGTTTTTAGTTGTCTAGGAGGGCTAAACAAAAATATGAAATTACAAAATAGAACCTTCTAATCGCATTTGATGCAGATTCAAATACTAGCCGTCGATCCTTCACTTTGGTCAGATGATCAAACGGTTGCCTTCAAAACAAACTGACATGATCTCCATCATGGAAATAAGGGCCCACCATACTATTCATTGCCAAGGAAATCCACATGGTGCTCACCCGCGATATTGCAATCGATAAATACCTCGCAACTTCTGATCACGCAATGGTGGGCAACTATGGATCTCAACCATTGGTAATCCTGTTCGTTCAACACAGTCGCTAGCTTTGTCATTAACCATCAAACACCTTTCCTACCAAGATTATAACATTTCTATTGATTTGAAACATGTGCATCTCATAAATTTTTTAGTAACGCACTACATAATGTATTAAAACTAGATAAATGTATCAAAATATTTCTATCATCTCTTCAGCTTTGTTAAATGAGACATGTGGCGCTCGCCTGTGATATCATAATCAACCAAAACATTGTGATGGGGTCATCACGGGATGGCGGGGAATGACTGAGATCAAATAATAATTGATCTATGGTCATGCAAACTTGTCCCTCTGCAAAATATAAAACATTTATTAAAAGAACAAGGGGACATCACTAGGCCGATGATAAACAATGACATAAGTTGTTTTTTAAACGAGGGAGCACAAAACCATCCAAGGCTTAGGAAATAATAAATTCAGGCGAAGGAAATAAAATGATAAATCAAAAGGGGCCCAACCTAGACAAAGTGATGGGGCATAATTTGTTTCAAAACCCTCCCCAAAAAGTAATGGCCCAAAAGATCCCACCCAAGGTGTAAGATAAACACTAGGGTTTTACATGAAGACAAAGGTAAAACCCCAACCTTAGGATTTTTCCAAACACCATAGATGACTAGAGACATAAGGAAAGATAAAAATGGAACACAAAGAGAAAAATTTTGAAGTTCCATCACAAGGAAAGGTCTCCTTCTTGGTAGTGATAACCTCCTCCACACACAAACCTTACAAATTATGAATAGAGGAATATAATATTTGAAGAACTCAAAGTTGATTCTCTCCTACTTGATGCAATTAGTCATTTTATTGTTACAAAAATTTATAGTGATTACTAGAGGCACATAGACCAATTCTTCATAATAGAAGAATTTGATCATACTTTTCCAATGATGGAATTATGAGAAAAACTTAGGTTAAATGAATAATTCCTAGCTAAGTTCTTTAAATCATGTCCAACCATATAAGAGAAGACTGCTGGTATGTGTACCTAGATACCATGGAGAAAGGATCTTTGGGATTTTTCATCAATCATCCTACCTTAAAACATACCAAATGTCTCCTAGCAATTAGACATAGGAAGATTGAAGATGACTTAAAATTTTATTGCCAAAGGATAAACTTATGATGACTTAACCAGGCCTAGTACACAGTCCCTCCCCGTTAACCACTTAGACATATGGAAATTAAATGTAAATTTGTTGCTATTTTTAGTCATGTAGGTGTCCAATAAACCACTTGGTGGTGTTTCCCTTCAAGTTTATTTACTTGAATGAAGAGAAAAAGTCCTTTGATTACAATTAGAGAATACATTTGAGGCCTTGGTTGTGTAACTGGTGGACAATAGTCACATTAAACACTTGTTACAAAGTTTGGGAGTTAAAATGTTAAGTAGATTTGATTTGTGGAGACACATTTGGATGGTAGTAACAATAGCTTGCAATCTATCAAGTCTTGATTACCTTATAACCTGTGAAATTCTAGTGATGAAATGATAGATTAATCATAATGTCACCTTGGGATCACATCACCATGAAAGAACTTCATCCAACATCCTTATGAGTGCAGGTACCACCAAATAGGTATTTTTCAGATCTGTCTTGCTCGAGTGAGGGAAATTCAAGAAGAGAAGAGGAAAGCGAGACATGTAGTATGTCTAAAAGAGGGAGATCAACTAGAGGTCAACAGATTAGAAGAAAATTTTGTAAATGCATGGAATTTTTTCTTGTTGAAGGGGGGTCATGTTCTTATGATGATGAGAGCATAGGCAATGTCAAGGTTCCCTTGAGGTACAAACATCTACAAAAACAATGGGTACCCAAGGAACTTCCTCTCCCTTTCCCTCTCTCCCTCTCCCTTTCCCTCTCTCTCTCTCTCATTCTTCCCCTTGTTGGTTGTTTTTATTGTAACCAGGTTGGTATTCTAATCTACCTATGGAATTGCCAATTCCAATCAAGGGCAGCTCGAAGGACCTAGACCAATTGACGAGGATTTTATAGACCTCCTACACTTTGGGCTCTGCAAGACTTAGGAGGGTGATCCCTTAATGCGTTTACAACCTCTGCACCATTATTATAAATGACATTAACAACAACAGATAATCTCATTTAATAGCTCAACATAATAGAATAATACCGGATAGAATTGGATGTTCATCAATAATATCAACTATTTGGAGCATGACATGATTACAACACATTCCACAGTATAAAATAGTCATTGATTTACAATGTGTAGCAAGCTCTAGGTAAGAACAAACAAATATTGAAACATACAAATTAGTACAACTTAGATCAGTGCCATATATCCATTGGGGGAGTCAAATTCATAAACATCTAAGGGTTTATGATAGATTTAACACATAGCATATAAGATCCTTGAGAACATTGCTTTACAATTTTATCAACATGTATTCTAACCCAATACTACTTATCAAATCCTTATACAAAACATATCCACCTACAATCCCGTTCAAGCATTTTAATTAATTCCTTGAATTAAAGCCAAAACAGAAATCATACACACTACAACAATGAGATGAACGAGACAACCCTTGATTATCTTATTCAAAATTAAGATATGCATGTACAATGGAGAGACATGAGCTTGAATTAATCATTTCAATTCAAATGTTAGTACTGTCATAAAACATCAAATCCCTATGAATTCAAAACCTACTATAGAATGACTCAAAACCTAAACTGCATTTTCCTTAAAACCATTGAACTTTTCAATTTTCTCTGCAATTCTACCTAGACTCAACCAAAGATATCTAACTTGCTAACCCATACTTCTGGCCTTGAAATCCTTCTTATAGAAAATGAAGGAGAAAACAAGCATCGGGCCATAAAGTACACTTGTCACCAACCAATTAAAAACCCTGGTGATATTCAAAAAATCATTACAACAACAATCACCCTGGAGAATCTTCTTGTTCATAGTGCCCCCTGAGAATGGTTGATGTAGCAACAAAAAACCTCAAGAATCCCATGCCCAGAGTACCACTAAAAACAAAACTGGAATCTGTTGCAACTGCAATAGCTAATTTTCCAACCATTAGCAGCCCACTCCTTTTACTCTTCCTTAGTTAAATATTTATTTACCCATTTCTGGTATTCTTCATCAGTTGGCCAATCAAAATAAATTACCTCATTCACCTTGACATTATAAGGTGTGTATTTAACTGCTACCTGATTTGTTTCTCTTTCAAAAGATTCTAAGAATGAGCTAGTGCTAATGATTTTGTCCATACAACTCACCAATAAATCATAATCTAAGTCATCATAAATTAATTTAATTTGATCATTGATGACCTCATTTGCCTAATCCCGCCACTGTTGGAGTGATGTGATATTCCCCTGCTCATCAATTATGTCAAGTAACAATGTGTTTCCCCAATCATCAAAATTCTTCACCAACTCCTTGATCTTCCTACTCAAGTCATCTGGTAAGGTCTGAAAACCTTGCAATGATTTAACTAACACATGAGTAGGCCTTAATGATTGGGGCCTATTATTTATATCAAACCTTAAGGCCTTATACATTAATCATTGGCCCTAGGGATCCAATTTTCAATTAATTGTATCACTATTTCCTGATCCCTATCAATATTCTTTATTGCATCTAATAATAAAGAATATAAAGAATATATAGATGACAATCTATTATCAACCTTTTGATTTAGATGTCTTAATACAACAGTAACAACCTCCTTTTGTTTGAGAAGGGCTCCTTCCTCACTTACCTTCAAGGATGCCTGTAATTCTTCAATTTTATGCATTAGCTACTTCTTTGAAGGATCAACAAAGTATTCCATTTCTTCATAAATTTGTTCCAAAGAAGGATTGAGGGAAGGAGTTTGACTGGGAGACCCTGGTGTGGAAACAATAGGAGAAGTAGGAGGAACTGACCCTGATGTGGAAGGCAATGTACTGATCCCTGGAGCACTTGATGCCTCCCCAATCTGTTTGTACCTTAACCTATCCACCTCAGTCTACAACTCAACATTCCTTTGCTCCATCTTGCTATATTCCTCAATTAAGAGATTATATTTCTCCATTAGGCTATTCTTTTTAGCCTCCTCTCTTTTAGCAGTCTTTTGGGCCAATTTGGCCACATTTACAGTCAAATTAGTGGCCTCAGTGGTTGAGGTCTCTAAATCCCTCTTTATTATTAACCGTCCTCTTAAATTTGGGCTAATATCAGTAAAATTTGGCTTTCTCCCTTGAGGGGCCAATGCCCAAATTGCCAAGGTCTCATTCTTCACTAAAAGAAAAATCTTGCAATGATGCCTTCACCTCTTCTTTAGAATCTTGCAAGGGATGCTTGGACTTTAGAATAGCATTAAAAGCTATGGCATTTGCAATGTACCATTCAAGAAAAATCAAAACACCGGCCTGACTTACTAGCTTTCTCCCTTCCTCAGGAGTGATGTTCTTGAATTCTTCCATTAATCCAGCTTTCACTTCATCATCATTCTCCTAGTCTGACCTGTCAGGTCTCAATTCTCTTCTCTTCTTACACTTATCCTTGTATTCTTCCAATTTCATTCTCCATACCAATTGCAAGAAGACATTAGTTTTTACAAATGCACTATCATCTAGAAACTCCTTACATGCCTCCATTCTTGCATCTTGCACACATTTACCTTTCATATCCAAATCGGATAGAACCAAATCAGTTGGCCTAGGAGGGGAAGGCATACCAATCTACATGTCCTGATCAGTGACAACAATTTCATCCACCAAATCCTCATGTGGTTGATCAGTCTTTTTCCTCTTAGGACTTCGCTCAGATGGTGGTGATGAGGGACTATCCTCATGCGATGATTCCAAATCAATGATCTTAATTGCCCCAGGAATTTTGAATTTTGGACCTGGTTGTGTAGGAAATTTCATTATTTGTTTCCCTTTTCTATCCTCTTCTTCCTCATCACTCCTATCATCTATTTTTGTCTTGTAAATAGACCTCTTTCCTATAGGTTGGTATGTTGGCCTTGTTTCAATTGGCCTGGCACCTTGCTCCTGTATACCCAGACTCAACTCCAAGTTTATCTTCTTAGTCCTCAAAGTTCCCATGATTTATTTGAAGTTCTCCATTAGAAAGTCAATTTTCTTATGGTATGGATTGAATTCCAACAATGGATCATACTTTGGATCCATTTTGTGCACAATATCCAATAGGTTATCATAAGCTATCCATTTCTCCTTGTTCAACTCCTACTTGCTTAGGTCAAATTCATTTCTAATCAAGTCCTTAGGAAAGTTGAACTCATGCGCAAACTTACCACTTTTTATCCTTTGTTTGAAAAGGGAAAAGAAACCCTCAGGATCATGTTGTTGCTTAGGACCACACCTTAAATGATAGTCTTCAAAGAATTTCCCAAAGTGCACCCAACCTCCTTTCGAAAAGACAAAATCTGACACCACTATATAATATGGGAAAAACGTTCCTTTACCCTTCCCAGTAAGGTTGTCCTCATGGATACAACCAATTTGCCACATAACCTCTGCAAATTGCACCCTTGGTGGCACATTGTATGGTAATATATGAGGGGTCCCTCGAAAACCATACACCCTCAACACAGTGCTAACTATGTATGGAATAATGTCACCACAGTTATGGAAAACTTTCAATTCTAGCCTCTTCCCTTTTGGTCCGAGGAAATCATGTAGTCCCTTAGGAATCCTAGGTACATTTACCATCAGATTGGCTCTCAATCTAGAAGCAAAACAATTGTCAAAATGCACATAACTTGTGTTTTCCCTGTTACATGATAAATCTGCAATCCACATTTGTACTGGAAATCTTTCTCCATCAACCAATTTCCTTAATTCCATCTTCTCAGAGAAGAAATCAACATTCTTGTATAAGAACATATACATTAACATAGAATACCAGAAGAATTGGGTGCCTGTATCATTTTGCTACAATTTTAACAGCCTTTCATGTATCCTTTCAGCCAACAAAGAAGCAAAATCATAAGTCATAGAGAAGTTAGGGTGTTGTATTTGCACCCCCATGAACATGTAAGAGATAGGCATCACTGTGTTAGGATTGAAACCCAAAATCTAGCACAAAGAGTAAAAAGTGGCCAAGAAATTATTTTCAAAGCAATTCAATCTGAAAGGTTCCTGGTCACTAGGGCTAATATAGAATCTCAAACCTCCTACCCTAGACAAATGAGGTGGGAGCAAGTTAGCTCTGAAGAGTGATTTCAACTTCCCATCCTCCTGCTTCATTTCCTCAAGATTGATAGGAACCAAGTACATACTAGGCTCACACAAATCAAAAACATGTCAGAATTCTTCTCTGTTAATGCTTAATAGAACCCTTCCATCATTATCTCTGATTACCCGTGTGACAAGGCCATATCGTGCAGCCACTACCCTAAGCAAGTTTGCATCAGGGAACACATTTGGTATCACCAGCTTCCCCATATCATACATCCAACCATGAGAAAAGGGGTGGGGAAAATTCCTCTATCCAAACCACAATCTGAACATCTCTAGACTAGTAAGAGGAACCCTAGCATAAACTATGTTGGAACAATTATACACTAATCCCTCCCCTAGGGTTTTTACTCACATCAAAATCAACCCCTTCTTCCTATCATTTGTCAATAAGGGAAATTGATCCAAGAAGTCATCGGATGGGTTTCTACTTAAATAATCAATCTGGCCAAAGTGCTACTTTTTCGGTGCCATCTTGAGTAAATTAGGGCTTCCTTGCTATTTCAAACCTTAGAAAAACTATGGCTAAATAAAGTATGAAATTATAGAACAAAACTTTGCAATTTCCCACAATTTAGTTAATCTATAGCCCTAAAACAATTATCAATAAGCCCTACGACAAGCACACAACAAATTTCCCCCAAATTCGAATTCAAAATAACCAGGAGATACAGAAATTGAACTCATTGCTTTGCATTTGCAGAAACCCAAATCCTTGTTGTAATAGCTTGTGACTTCATCCTTAGCTCTACGAATGCTCCGAAAAGATGTTTTGAATGCTTTATGATACCAAAAGTAGAAGAATAGTTGTTTTATTTCGATCAAACTAGGGCAGTAGATGTCATGTCCGCCATTAAAGCTCACTCGTGCTCTACACAAACAACTCCATTCATAGTTGATGCAAGTTCAAATATTAGCCGTCGATCCTTCACCTTAGTCAGATCATCGAACGACTACCTTCAAATCAAGCTAACACAATCTCCATCGTGGCAATAAGGGGCATACCATACTATACGCTACCAACAAAATCCACATGGCGCTTGCCCACGATATCGTGATCAATAAAGACCTCACAACTTCTGATTACGCGATGGTGGGAAACTGTTGATCTTCAACCATCAAAAATTGAGTTCATCTAACACAGTCATCGAATTTGTCATTAACCACTACTGGATTTGACACCATTTTCCGACAGGCATTCGTCGGTCGTTTGACAAATCTCTGTCGGAAGATCGACACAATGGCGAAAATCTTTCTGTCACTATTTTTTCGTCGCAATGCCGACGACAAATTAAACGTCGAAATAACGGTGAAGAATCGTCGGTCGGCAGCATCGTGAAATACCTCAGGATTTTGTCGGAATATCGATGAAACCTTTGTTTATCCACCGACGAATTATACCAAAAGTTCGTCGTCGGTTCGACGAAATGGGAAAGCAGTAGCGTGGAAACAACATGGAACGTTCGTCGAAATAGCGACGAAATAGTAGAGTAGTAGCATCGAAAGAACACCAAAAGTTCGTGGAAAGTGCAACGAAATTAGCAAGAAGCAGCGTCGAAACAACGCGAAAAGTTTGTCGAGGTTGCGACGAAATTAGCTAGGAGTAGCGTAGGAAGAACACTAAAAGTTCGTCGAAAGTTCGATGAAATTGGCAGTGCGTAGTGTGGTAGCAAAGCCGAAATATTGTCGGAAGGGTGATGAAATGGGTAGGGAGTTACGACGAAATCATCGTCGCAACTATAGTAACTTCGTCGAGCCTTTCTGTTGATTCGTCGGTGGTTATCGTCGAAATTGCGACGAAGAAGCAAATTTTTTTTAAAAAAAAAAATTATATATTCGTGGAAATGTACCATTGCGCAGACTGACGACTGATCATACATACAGATTGCATATTGGTTTGATGCTTCAAACGATGCATTTCTTATATTGAAAAGTGCATTACCTTATTGAG
>VDFB02026320.1:135384442-135407828 GCA_007258455.2 Sequoia sempervirens | reverse complement strand
CATTGGGACATGCATCTATTGCTTGATACTCCATTCCAATATCTTTCATAATGGCAGATAAATCTCAGTATGAGTGAGGTAAAATATTTGATGGTGGTAACAAAAATTCACCAATCAATCTACAACAAAAAATAATTTGTTCATATAAAGAATATTAATGGTACATATTTTATCCTTTATTTACTAGTGATGAACTAACAACAATTAAAATAGATGAAAAAAGATGACATATATGACATACCTTAACATCCGTGAGATTGCTATGTTTGATAAACCATTCATAACCTTCAAGTTCAACATCAACAATACAACAGAGAAAAGAGTTGTTTTAGAGCCTTCATAAAGGGGATCGTATGCCTTCTCAAGTACAGGTAAATCATGAACATCATCAAAGTCATCTTGATCATCATGATCAACCTCCTCAAGCACTAAATGTGTCATGGATCAATGCATCTCAGACATCATCTCTAACTATGTTTTTACGATGATCATCTTCTTCCATAGGACCTTTAACTTCATTTTCGATATTTACAGCTCCATGTTCGTCCGCTTGCAAAACCACATTCTCCAAGCCATGATAATCCATATCATGTGCCCTAGGGAACCTCACCTTTATAATAATGATAGACACAAATAAGCCATGATCATAATCAAGTGATTATATATATATATATAATGTTAAAACAATATAAAAATTTACAAATTCAATCAATATAAACACATATAATGAACAACTTACCAATAGATGATAATCATGCCCCCCTTCAACGTGACCATACTGCCTATAATGTTTCTCAGCTGTTGTGATTAAAAGTCGTCTTGTCTTTAAGCCCTTGCAATTATTGCAAGGAAAATAACATTTCCCATCACCCTTTTCTTTTCAATCTAGCCTACAATCTATCAAGTGTCTCTTCATTTTTTTCTGGACTAACATTATCTGACATGATTTTTCTTTACCATGCTTGACTATTTAGGTCTTCAAAAAATATCAAAACTCACACTCCAATAATTTGTATTCATAGATAGGTAAAAACATCTAATAATTCTGATATTTTACACCAAAAAAATTTGGCATGCAACCACCCCTGCAAAAGAGAAGATAGTCTAAAGTTAATGACCCCAAAAAACACTTTAAAATGCTAATTCCAAAATTTATTAAATTTTGATTTTACTATGATTTCCAACCATTAGACTCCTAAAATCATAATATTGAACTTGATCGCAAACTTCCTACAACGCATGGAGGTAGTGAGCTAGTAAGAAGAGCAAGTGACCCATTCCTAATGAGCAACAAGTCGGAATCATCATTTCTAATGTCAATACAGATTTATCCTTTTAGTTAAAGATGCAATGTGTCACTTCTTATGACGAGCTTATCCCTAGGGCCCTCAACATTAAGAGAGCCCTAATCGCACAAGGAAGCACACACTAGTAGAATTTTGCAAATAAATGACTAGGTGACTAAAACTTTTAGTCACAACAACTAAAAATGACTAAATTCTGCTCATTTTTTGCAACTCCTACCATAAATGAGTAAATAAATTACTAGTCTATATTAATTAAAATTATTTAGTCAATAATAAATAAAAATGACTAAATAGTTAGTTATTTATTTAGTCACAATCCATTTGAATAAATCATTTACGGAATCAAGAATATAGCCCACCAAAATACTCTAAAACTTTATTAAACATACCCTAAAACTTTGTCAAAATCTTATTTTTAGGCGTAGCCCACCATAATGGAGTTTTCATTTTAATAAACATACTCTAAAACCTTCGTCAAAACATTATTTTCAAGCATAGACCGCCAAAATGGAGAAGTGTTTCAGTAAAGAATGACAGAGAATGGTGAGGAGATGTGTGTGAAAGGAGGCATAGGATTCATTGCTACTTATCTCATTCATGCTCTACTCAACAAATCTTACATTGTTCCCACTACTATTTGAAATCTAGGTATTTACTTGACATATATTTGCATAATCTCAAATTCCTTCAAAGGCTTTTGAAGTATCAATGTATCCTATATAGGGTTTGGAATGATTTGTTTTAATTAAATAAATAAATAAATGATGTATTTCCCCATAATTAGATAATGTGGAGATCTCCTAAATCTACCCCAGCACACTATCCTCTTTGGCATTATATTCATTACTCTAGCTACTAGGGTTTTGCATGTCTTTAATATCTTCATGACTGTGGATTTTAAATAGATCTTAGTCTTTGCTTTAATCCTTTTCATGGTAACCCTTGAGTTCCATAATCCACCTTCAATCTCTTCTAAGAACGTTGTCTTAAGCTAGACTGCACAGTATGCATATAAAGCAAGTCCTTCATACCTGTCATTGTTCCAAACCACCACTCACTGCCTTGCTTTGAATTTTTCCTCCATAAGCACAATAGCATTCTTTAAAATCATGGTTGCCAGTGATTGACCATTAAGGTCACCACTTTCATCAAGATACAATGAGATTTTTGTCTTCAAACTCAAGGTATTATGCAAGATAACATTGTGAATTGTTTGTTGTGTATGATTTGATTTTCTTGCACATTTACTGCTTTGATAACTTCCTTTAAGACTGGGTATTGCACCCTCAGCTACAATCTCAAACAACTCACTCACTATGACTTGAAGATATGAGCATCCTTCTATAAAATCAAACAATGCCCTATAGACTTCCTACTTACTACAGGGGACTCATTGTTTCATGGTATTGTAGATCTTAAGATCCTTCAACCTTATTGGCACTACTTCATAGTCCACAAGGTATTATTCACTATTCTCCCATCTTTGATGAGTCTCAAAACACTGCTCAAACATGTAATCCACTACCTCCATTATACAATGGCTAAGAAGAAACATTAAACCTATGATTACCACTGTTACTTCATTTGGACAGTCATTCCTTGATTGCATTTTCCTTGTCTAACACTACCAAAAGTATTTGAAAAACCCTTAAGGTCAGCAAGGGGGTAAGTAAACTCATTATTAAAATCTTCACTTTACTATTCAAGATTTGAGCTTTATTATCTTGTCACTGCTCAGCCTCTTTTTGACTGTCACATCTCAAGTGACTGTCATTCTTCTTACCGTAGATTGCATTTACAAATGTCACTAAGCTACATAGTGTGCTTGTTATTGGCTACAATCTTTAGATTGCAAGATTTTGCTATTAGCTACAATGTCTCAATTTTTCTGGTATTGCAACCTCACTAATCCGTTAGAGTTATTGTTTATGTTTCTACGGAGGCCTAGGGTTTGTACCCTAATCATGCTCTTACTAATGCTTCTATTAGTATTAAAAAACAACCTTAAATCTTGGGTCAGAAAATTAGTTGTCTTGGACAGGGTTGTGGTATGATCTTGGATTGTATCCTAGAGTGTGTGGGAAGCTTGTGTTGATCATTAAGGTATGTAAACTCCATCGTGGGAAATGTATCATATATAGCATGGATCTTGCTTTAATACTTTCCATAATGGTTATTAGCAGATCACATTATTATAGTTTGCGGTAACCCAAGATTGCATTCAAGTATGTAACAAACTTGGTTTGCAGTTTAAGCTATACACTTTTAAATAACATTCATAAGGTTTAGAAAATCTTGATCACTCTCTAGAATAGCCCATTAAACATGGGTTGTGCTTGAATGCACTACATAATTGATATAACACAACCACTCTGCATATCAACCAGAGTTATAGGATCTTTATTGCAGCAGGAGGTAATCACTCTTGGATCATGCTATAATTACATCATAACCTGTTAAACTTGAGACAACCTGAATGCACCCAATGATGATTGACACCTACATTATACAACCTAAATTAACTACATTATATGAGTTCCTCCATTTCTATCACAACATAGCCACATTAAACTTGGGTCACACATGAATGCATCCTGTACTTGTTATAGCACACTGTGCCACATGACCAATAGAGTTATGGATCACATAATTACAGTCACAAGACTCTGTTCCTTGTTTGTGATCTTATGGTGATTCCACACAACAAAATATGGACATGAAATTCTCAAAACCCTAAACCTCTAAAAATGAAATCTAATGAGATGTTGCTTTAAAATATGATTTTCAAACTTGGAACTACAAATATGACTTCACAATTGAATTCTACAAAAAGACAATGAATACCCTCAACTTGGCGATATCTTCTTCAATTTTTTCTGATTTTTCCCAAGAAAATCATCCTTAGTTCTCCACAAATTGTCTCAAGTAGAGAAAATTCGCAAGTATAGCAAAACACTATAGCAATTTATTAGTGAACTCACTTTTCTTTATGTCGGCCACAATTTTATTTTTTTCTTATTTTTCATGTTTGTCAAAATTTTGACGAAACTGATAGTCAAAATTTTGATGAAACCCAGGTTCGTCAAAATTTTGACTAACGTCGGGGATAAACTATTAAAAAATTGAAAATTACACATCAAATTTTACAAGCACCCGACAATACATCAAATTATACATATTTTGTCAAAAAAATTCATCGGATGTTGCAGTCAAATGAGTTAGTGAAATGAGGTAATTAAAACCCTAATTACCTATATTAACCCTAAAAAAAACCCTAATTTCACCTAGGAAACCCTAATTTTTTATTAGGAAACCTTCCTACGTTCAATTTAGGAGCTCCTTGGAACATCAAAATGAGTAATGAGGGACCTATAGACTTAATTTTTTGTCCTAAACACATCTGAACTAAAATAGAACAATGTCATGAGCCTAACCTCAAAATAAAAAATTTTAGCCAACCTCTTGAGGGGGCAGTACAAAATCCTACCATCATTTCCCTGAATTCCAAGGCATAGTGGGGCATAATTTTTTTTTTCAAAACACTTGATCTTAAAAATATAATCTTTGAAACAAAGCAACCGATACTTTGTCTCAAAGATGGGAAAAATGTAGACATGTAAAATTGACCTAACACCTATCACACACTGTAAATGACATTTTCACAACATTGACATCATTATCATCAAACATCACTCCATTTCACATCAATTGCATCCAAAACCCTAATTTCCCCTATTAATTGAATAATACAACATTATTTAATTAATTCACTTTTTCATCATTTTTTGGAAAATTAAATAAGTTTCATTTATTTAACAAAGTCTTGAAAACCCTATTTCTGCTATAAGTGAATAAAACAACATTATTTAATTAATTCACGTTTCTATCATTTCAACCAATTAAATAAATTACATTTATTTAATGAAGTCCTAATCTCACTTTATTTCATCCTAATTAGTTAAATAACACCAATTATTTAATTACATTTCTAAATCATCTTATTCCCCTAAGTTGATTGAATTATTAAATCATAATAATTTAATTATGACACTTTCCCTCCAAAATTTGAATAAATTAAATCAAACTATTCAAAGTATTCATCAAAAATAAAATCAAACTAATGCAACTTTATTTGCAAAAGTCAAACTTGATTTGCATGCTCAACTCCAAAATGAATGAATGAATTAATTAATTAAATCAATTAATTAATCTTTTTCAACCACTTTCCTGATTGAGAAAATTATGATCCCCTTATTTCTTAATCTTATCCTGACAGATCAATCTATTCCTAATTGAGCAAATTACGATTCCTTGACTAAGCAATCTAATTCCTGACAGAGAAATCTAATTCCTGACCAACCAATCTATTTCTCAATCACATTAATTATTCAATCTATTCCTTAATCACACAAATTGTGCAATCTATTTTTCACAAATCATTCATGTCTAAATCCTCTTCACACCTTTTGACTGTCGATCTGGATATTCTTCAACATGATCTCGATCATCCATTTCGAAACACATTTTCTATATAACAAACCTCTTTCCTCACAAAAAAAGGATCGAAGAGTCAACATCATTTGCACAACAAAGTACTATCGACATTCACAACCACCATTAGAGCTTTAACATTTCTTCGATCAACCAACCAAGATATCACATCAAAGCTTTGTACACAAACTATGGAGGCTTTGCAATGATACAAGCAATCCAACATCAGGTGAACACACTCTGATACAGGATGGTAACACTTTGCTTTGTTTTGAATTCAATTTGATAATCATAGGATTTTTTGATATGTTTTCAATAGCTTAGTTTCATTTCGTAAGTGTGGGATTAGATCTTAGATTAATGTTCTTGATCTTAGACTAGATTCTAATTTCAATTACATTTCTCTTGTTTAGCATCTAATGATTTTCCCCATCACACACTATCCTTGTCTTTTGGATCTCCTCTTTTTGTTATGCAATTGAACAAATCCGTCATTCTAAGTCATGATTCCATTACTTGTTGATGTCCTCTTTGAATTCAAAATTCTAAAACCTATCACTTTTGTACTTTCCTTAGTACTCTTTTTTGGCTATTCTATCACCTTTTTCTTTTGATCATAAAAAATTACTCTAGTTTTTTCATGCAAAACTTTCTAACCTTCCAATATCTAATCTAGGGTTTTAATAATTTTACTGAACTTCAACTATAGCTATTGATTTTCCTTCTCAAGCTCTTTTTTGGCTACAACAATCCCTACCTCAATATTTTCACAGTCTTTTTCTCTTACCAATAACTTCTCTGTTAGAACTTCTCCAACTCTCTTAGCTTCTTCTTGAGTCTTTAGATCAACAATTATTTTTCAACAATCTTCAAATCTTTTGCTATTTTATCTTTGGCTCTTACTTATGCAATTCTGATATTCAGCTTCTTGATCTCTCTTTCCACTCATAACAAATTTTTGATAAGATTTACTTCTTCTTCATCATTGTCTCTAAAACCCATTTCAGCATCACCATCAACAATTTCAAAGTCCATGAATACAACTTTTCTATTTTCATCACTAGACGCATCTTCATCTTCTTCCTCATTAGTATAGAAACTTCTATTCTTTCTTTGTCCTTTGGATCTTCTCTGAAAATAATTCTTTCCATTCTTTTGTTCATAATTTTTAGTATTCTTATGAGGACACTTAGCCATAAAATGTCCAACTTCTCCATAATCAAAACACTTGAAAGGTAATTTTACCTTTATACTTACTAGAACCTCTTAGCAATTTTCTGAAGAAAAAAAATCTTCTTCCAGATCTGATCCACAATCAAAATATTGATCAACTTTCTTCAAAGATTCTCTAAAAGTAGCCTCTTTTCTTATATAATCTTCACTTTCAAATCTCATCTCAAATGTGGTTAATGTTCCATGTAACTCAATCAGCTTTAAAGAATTCACATCTTTAGCTTCTTCAATAGCAAGTTTTAGGATCAAACCTTCTAGGTAAGGATCTGAGTGCCTTCTTCTTCACAACAATCTTCTCATCCAAGGTTTCACCAAGACCTCAAATATGATTGACAGCTTCATCAACCCGAAGCATGAATGTAGCAATGTTCTTATCTTCTTTCATCCTTAGACCTTCAAACTAGGCTCTATAAGTCTACAACTTGGCTTCTTTGACTTCATCATCACCTTCATAGATAGTTTCCAACTTTTCCCATATTTCCTTTGCTATTTTGTAATCCATCACTTTTGAAAACTCAATGTTAGTAAAACCACATAAAAGAGCATTCTTAGCCTTAGCATTGATTTCATAAGTCATCTTTCCAATTTGATCCCTAGGAGGGTTTTCAGGGATTTCATAACCTTCTACAACTGAATTCTAGATATCATTCCTATAGCCATCAAATATGACCCCATCCTAACTTTCGAAAAAAAAAATAGATCCATAAAAAACTAGTACTTTGTTTCTAGAAGAACTATCTTGTGCCATCCTAGATCTACCTTAAGCTATTAGAATCTTTCAAAGGAACTTGGCTCTAATACCAATTGAAGGGCACACAATCTATTGAGAGGGGGGGTGAATCAGTAGATCCAAACAATTACAACAATTCTGGAAACCTTCACAGCTACTTTATAGATTTTCAACATGAAGAGCACTAAACCATACAAGCTAGTAAGTAAAATAATAAAAGCACAAGACAAGATGACACATAACACTAGTTTTTTATGTGGAAAGCTAGAATGGGAAAAACCATAGTGAGAAGCCTAATAAGAAAATTCTATAATCTGAAGTAGGCACCAACGGTCTACCAGAGACACCAATCCCCGAAATTTTTAGTAGGCATCAACCTACACGACACACCAATCCCCAGTGGAACCGAGATACCAATCCCTATCAAAACAATAAAACAAGTAGAACACCAATCCTACCAAAATAAAAATAATGAGGGATTTGAACTATAAATCCAACATGCACCAATAGACACACCAATACTATTTCTTACACTTTTGTCACATACCTTACATTCATTACACAATTTTACATCCCACTACAGTACTTTCATTGTGATCATTAATTATATTCACAGATTCTTTGATACTCATGGATGCACTCTAATATATTTACAATGCATCTGAACATTTAAAATATATGCATGACACTACATTAATACTCTTCTATGTCAGTCATGGATCCGCAGCAACCTAGACAACATACGGCATACTTGAATTCAAATTTACATGAAACATGTAATACAATAGTCCAAACTTGCCACCAAATGAACTTGATTCCTTGTGCCACCACATGAACCTTAAACAAGTCATATCCTCACTCCACACACTTGATTTGAATTCCACATGCTTGCAGACATTATCACACATACCTCAAACTCAAAATAGCTTGATGGAACTTCTAATATTTCAAACTCCTCACACATTGAGCCATACCACTAAAAGCTTAGGAAACTGATAGAACTAGTGTGGGCATACTCTCCTTCCAAACTACAAAGCTACAATACATTTCTGAAAGAAATGCCACCCATATTAAATAATCTCTTTGTCTAAAAGATATCTTTATGGACCACCACACTCATGTTGACTACATACCCGACATGGTATAATAAATTCATCAACTATTTGAAAGTAGTCACACCACAACAAAACTCGGTTCATGATACCTGAATAGATTAGACAGTCTATACACACTATCAAATAGGACACTTTCAAAAACTTAAGATTACTTTCAATACTTGTACTCCTATCATCTTTCTTCATCTTGACAACCTTCATATCTAACATCCATGATGCCCTTTGATTACCATTGATAGTAGCAATTACCTGTTGACATCAGTTTGACATCAATGACAACCTATTCTCAAAAGATAATAGTGAAGGTGTAGTAGTTCAAAGTATAAAATTTGTTAGTCCTATGTTTGAAAAAGAGTTTAATGAGGAAGAAGATAATCTCTTGTTGAAAGAGGAGATAACGGAAATAGATAGATTCTTTGGAAGATTAATGACAAAAGAAAATGGTGATAAGAAAGAGGTTGTTGTTGATATATGTATCTTTGAAGGAAATAAAGTGGAATATAAGAAGGCTACATGCATAGAAGAGGAGGTTGCAGCAATTGGATGGCTCATAGGAATTGGAGCAAAAATTGTAGCATCAAATGATGAGGTAAAATCTAAATTTTGTGAAATTTTTGATGAAGTTGATTTATATGTAATTGATATAGTTCAAATAGAAGATGAGAAAATTGAGAAATATATTGTAGTAATAGAGAAAGAGAAAAAAATAGCTAGGTAATGAGTTATTTTTCTACATTTTGCAACAATGATGTTAAAGCTAATTTTTATTCAAATGAAATGGAAAAAGGATATGAAGAAAGAGAATTGGAAAAGTGCAGCAATAAGATGTTACAAGTTGAGGTACAAAAAGATGTTCAAGATGATGGAATATAGTGGGAAGATACATATTGGTGGAAATCAAATTTCAATGGGTTGAATATCATGAGAGGAAGAAAGAGAGGAAAGATGAAAGAGGGAAGAGACAAAAAGGTGGTGTGTAAAGTAAAAAGGAAAAATCACGTAGAAAAGGAAGAAAGATGGATGAAGAACAAACACAGGATCTTCAAATTTTCATGAGTTCCATCTCATGGAATATTTCACTTACCCCAAGTGTTTGATACAAAAGCATTTAGGTGCACAAGAAATCTTGCACACTAAAAAATGTTATTTATTTTTGCTCCTTTGATTTTTGGCTTGTTGGTTGCATCTTGCAGGCATGAATTTTATTTTATTTCAAACTCCTTGAAATTGAAGTCATCTGAGTTGAATTTGAATTTGATTTTTAATTTGAAGGTAAGATTGATGGAATTCAATTTCTTTAGAAATTGGGAGTTACAAGAAGCTCCACACTTAGGCATGTGGAGACCAATTTTAGCACATGTAACTCCTCATAAAATTCAAAAATATGAAATAAATGAATAATGAGGAATCTGGGCACCTGGTGATGGGGTTGTGGATTGAGCTAATTCAGAAAAAAATAAAAAATTGTAGGGAAGTGGAGAGAGAAAAAAAGGAAATTCCCAAGATGGAGAAAATAAAATAAGTTAAAATTGAAGGAAGAGAGGTGGACGCCTAGGAGGAGAAAAGAGGAACAACAAGAAGAAAATGATAAAAACTCAAGGAAATGAAGGAAAAATCACCTAGGAAGCTGGTTGGGATGCCTAGGAGGGTTGAATTAGATTATTTTGGCTACTTTCACTATAAGTTATTTGAATCAGACTTGAAGTTGTTGATTGAAGAAGTTTTCCTATAGTAATCTTTTGGCTTGTTTTTGTTTCTAATTGAAGTTGTTGTAGGCTATATGGACTTGTTAATAAAATTAGAGTTGTTCATGAATCTTATTCATCTTTGTTGTTGGTTAATTGAGCTATTAATGGTTTCCAATAGTTTTTGTGAATTTGGTTCTCCTTGTTTTTTTATTATGGGTAAAATAGGTTTTGAAAGGACTCGAAACACTATAATAACACAAAGAGCTAAAAAAAAGTATAACAAATCCAACCAGCAACTTGACAACAATAGTCATGAGAGAAAAATTAAGAAAAAAACACTACACCACTTAGGTTTTGAAGGGACTCTGAAACCCTTTTACAACCAAATTTTATAGGGACCCAAAACCCAATCATAACAAAGAACACTACCTAAGATAAATATGACCAACCAACAACAAGACCATAGCAGAAATGTGTTGTCTTAAGATGCAGATCTAGGATCCCATTTCCATTCTCAACCTCCACCTCAATAGGAGGAAAGAGAACAAAATAGAAGAAAGGGCAACATCAACTCCCTACCATCAAATCCATCTTGTCAAATGTGGGAAACTATAGGTTTTATAAGGTTTTTACTATGAAATTAGAGGGGTATTGTTGGGAGAAAAATTATGATTTATTTATCTTCCTGTAGGTGAATGTGGGGGCTTTCATATTCTAAGTTTTCAGTAGAAAATGCTTACATTTGGTGGTTTAAAATAATTTGCAAAAGAAGGTATGCCATGAGTTGAGTATAGTTTCAAGTTGGATGAAATTAAATTGTGGGGATGCTTTATCCTCACTTATTATTTTTGAGTTCTTGATTATTGTCTTGCACCATTTCAAGATAATTTAAGATGAGGAAAATTGTTAGACAAGAAATTCAATCAAGAAAAATAAGAGAACATAATAAATGGTTGAAAAAAATATAAAAAGAGAAAAATGCATAACTATATGGAGACTAAATATAAGTAATTTTTTATAACGACATATAAAGCTATAAATAAAAATCAAAGCTAAATTATTATAAAACTAGAAAAAATTTAAAATTTTAATACAAAACTTTAAAATATAATATATTAATATGCAAATTATATAAAAGATATACAAAATTAAAGATATATAAGATATAAAGATATCTTCAAATTTATAATTAGATATCAATATATAACAAGTAATAAGTAATTTTATATTAATTACAAAGATATGAATTAGATATAGATAAATCCTATTAATTTAGAATTATATCTTTATATCTTATTTCTATAAATATTTATAAAGATATATTATTATAAAGGTATTTTTATATCTTTTATAAATAAAAATATATTTATTTATAAAAGATATTTATATATCATTATATCATTAATATCTTCATATAAGATATCTTCAAATGAAGATATATACCTTCCCTCACTCAAGATATAAGAAATAAAGAAATAAATTTATTAAAGCTATAAATAAATGTATTTTTATAGGATATTTCTTAAAATATGTCTTATAATTTATCTAGATTTATAAAATTAAATATAACTTTGATATAAGAAATCTTTAAAAGATGTAATATCAATATATCTTTATATCTTATAAATATGAAGAAATTTATATCATTGTTTAATTTTATATATAGTAATAATGAAAAATAATTATAATATTATCATATATCTTTAAATAAGATAACTTTATAAAGCTATGAATATATAAGATATATAAAGAAAACTAGGGGAATTAAAGAAACAATATAATAAGCTAATATAAAATAGTAAAAAATATGATAATATATATATATATAAGATGTAAGGATATCTAAAAATTATATATATATATATATATATATATATATTTGTAACATATCTTTATATATAGGATATAAAAGAATGAGAAATATTTGTTTAAGTAAGATATAAAGATAACTATACATTTAAATAAAATGAAATAAAAAAATCAAAGTTGATATATTTTTTTCTCATCTTTTTATATTTTTATTATATCAACTTTGATTCTTTTTCATTTCTCTTTATTTAAATTTATAATTATCTTTATATCTAATTTAAATAAATATATCTCATTCTTTTATATCTTATATATATAAAGACATATAAAGATATCTAATTATGTAATTTTTAGATATCTTTACATCTTATATATAAAGATATCCTCTTTTTTATCTTATATTTATAAAGATATATTATCATATTTTTTAATATTTTATATTAGCTTATTATATTACTTTTCTAATTCCCATATTATATATTCATAGCTTTATAAATTTTCATCTTATTTAAAGATATATATGATATTATTATAATTATTTATCATTATAATTATATATAAAATTAAAAAATGATATCAATTTCTTCATATTTATCATAGATAAATATATCTTGGTATTCTCTTGATTGCATATTTTAAAGACTTCTTATATCAAAATTATATCTAATTTTATAAATCTAGATTATAAATTATAAGACATATTTTAATAAATATGTTATAAATATATTTCTTTATAGCTTTAATTATTTCTATATATCTTATATTCTAAAGGAAGTTAAATATATTTCTTTATAGCTTTAATAAACTTCTTTCTTTATTTCTTATATCTTATATTCTAAAGGAAGTTATATATCCTCAAGTTTCATTTGAAGATATTTTAGATGAAGATATTAATAATATCTAAATAGACTAAATCCAACTATCTTAAATAAAGATATTTTATTTATGAAATTATAAAGATATATAAAGATATATTTCTAAACTAATATGATTTAGATATCTAATTATAAATTTATTATATATAAAGATATCATTTATTATTTATATCTTTTATATAATTTGCATTATTAATATATTATATTTTAATGTTGTGTATCAGCTTTTTAATTTTTTTCTCTATTTTTAAAGTAATTTAGCTTTGATTTTTATTTATAGATTTACATTTCTTTATTAAAAATTACTTATATTTAATCTTTCATATAGTTATTTATGCAGTTTTTCTTTCTTTATATTTTTCTCAATCATTTATTATGTTTTCTTATTTTCCTCATCTTGAATGTCGTGCAACCTCTCCCCTTTCCCCCTTCCCCCTTCTCCTTTTAATCTTGTCTTATTTTACAATCATTCATTTTTCTTCTTTTCATCTTGATGATGGATCACAGAGTGTGATTCAAAACATTGATGCAAACAAATCACACATAGTTTAATAATAAAAAAAACAAGCTCTCATAACTAAATAAATGTATTTAATTAAAATGGAAAGAAAGGTAAAGAATAAATCAATTAAATAAATAATACATATTTATTTATTCAATGGCTAAAATAAAGTGGGATAAAAGGTGAAGGATAAATTAATTAAAGAAATAACAAATATTTATTTAATTAATGGTTAGAATAGGGTAAAGTCAAATGTGGTTAGGCATAGACAGATTTAGGTATCTACAACATGTTGAAAATAAAATGTGATGACATAAGGAGGACCAATATGTCTACTTTCTATTTTTCAAATGCAAACAAAATTCATGTTTTGGAAATCTCATTCTACATTTTTGTGATGAACTAAGCCTATAGCCTACTTATCATTTTTCAAACAATACTAAACCTATAGCCTACTTTTCACTTGTCAAACAATAAAAATAGAATGAAAGAGACTAATATCTACTTGTCTTCTAAACTAATTAGCTATATATGAAAGTAAGACACTAAAGCAAACACCTAAACACTTTAATAAAGTATACAATAGAATTGACCCAATTAAAATATATGGATGACATAATATAGATTTGGAATTATAAGAATTAATTGTCAAAGAAATGAGAGGTACAAATTTTAGAAATAATAAACTCTTATAGATTTGTACCTTTTAATGGTAACTTATATTAGTTTGAACATAAAGAAGACCCTACTTGTCTAAAACTTGTTAATATTGAATCAAATCTAGTCCAAGATATCTTGTTGAATCATTCTTATATTTAAAATTTATTTATTGTGACGTATTACCACACCACATTAAAATTATTCAAACTCAAGGTTCTCTATTAGATTTATCTTCTTGAGGCCTCTAGCTTAGTTTGAATTTAAATTCATCTATTTTGTTTTAATCGAGTCTGAGATGAAACATGATTTCTAAAATTTTGTATAATTAATAAATTTAATTGATAATATTCTTTAGAGTTTAAGCTCCCTTTTCATTCTTATTACCATTTTTTTTGTTTGATTTTCTAAAAGAAATCACTTCTTTTATCTCAAACATTTTCTAACCTTTCTAAAAAGAATCTCTAACTTTATTTAATTATTACATCGATAGACTAATTGCGTCGATAGACATAATTACATCGATAATGGCAGCACGACATATAGGTGATTAGTAAATCCATGAAAGAAAAACAAAAATCTACTTTTTATTTTCATGTGCAATGAATTTTTATTGATTTTTTCAATTCTTTAAAAACTGCACATAATTTTTAATTGGATTTTTCAATTATTTAAAAAATTAAACAATTGAATATCTTTCGACATAATTTATATAAATTACCTTGAAAATATATATACTAAAACCTTTTAATTATTAAAATATCTTCTCCCAAAACAATTATTTAATATTTTGATATCCTACACAATTGAAAGCCACTTATACCTATTACCTTTTAAGAATCATTATATCTACCCACTTCGAGCCTTTAACCCAATATTTTTTATCTTTCATCCTCGGAGATTTCCTAAACCCAAATGACCCTAGGTTAGGAGCTCTCTTTTGTACTTAGGTTTTAACGTATACACATGTAATAGGACTCATTTTTTATATGCTAGATTTTATGATTTCTTTAGGTTTGTTTTTTAGATAAATAATTCCAACTGCTACTCCTCTTTTCTCGCTTGAAATCTTGGAATGATGAAAGCATTTGACCATTATTTTATCCTTTTGGGTTCTCAGTGATTATGCTACCTATGCTTCCCAAACTTGAATATATGAAACCACAAGCCTAGAGTGTATATTATAAGATTCATAATAGAAATGTTCTCTGTGGAGGTTGGACTCATGAAGCTACTAATATTCATCCTATAAAAATTTTGAATGCGTGAGCTTCTTAAATTTAGTTTAGTATTTTTTTTATATTAAACCCTTTTCTCTACAATTATTTTTGATTTTCCAAAGATCCCCAAGCACTACCACGTAACACATGTCATATATAATTGGCATTATGAATCTAGTTTTGGGAAATGAAATTCTAGATGTGAAAGCTACATTATCTTATTTTAAATTTGCTTAGGTTGTATTTTTCTTTAGAATAACACATGGCTTTCAAAGACTTTGTTTGGGCTAACTATGGAAATCTCAAAGTTCCAAGTCTAAATAATAGTTATTTTCAACTCTATGTCACTCTATGTCCTAGCCAATTAGGTAGAATATTAATAGGACCCCTATATGATAGCTTAATATTTGGAAATGTGGGTAAACTTAGTGAAAGTTTGATGGTCTTCTCCCGATTTGGTATCTTGTTGAGCTAACAAGGGACAAATAAGTTTGATTTCTTTTCCTTAGTAAAAAAATTGTTGAATAGTTTGATAGAAAAGAATCTACTATGTGAAAGCTTTTGAGAATGACTTGAAAAGTGGTTTTCTAATCTTTAGAAATTAAATAAATGTACATTTAAGTTTGGGGCAAATCTTTTGTTATACATAAGCTAATCATATCAAGTACATTTATGGTTAATCAAGTATGGGTTCAAAAATTTAAAAAAAATAAATTTCACTAGTTATTGAGAGTGGATATATTTTATAACATGATTAAATTTTGATAAAATTTGATTGTTAATTGATTTTAGTGGGGCATTAATTTTGTACGCAATGTCATGGTGGCGATGGTGTTTTATCAATTTCTTATCAAAATATTTGAGTTAATGGCTTTCAAATCAAGAGTTGGAATCATACTTTTTGTGGATAATTACAAAAAATCAAATCATTTGCACTTAGAAGCAATTCTAAAAGTAATGAAAAGATCAATACCAATTATTCTAAGATTATCACCTTTAATTTATAATGGATTATCAAAATATTTGAGTTAATGTCTTTTAAATCAAAAGGGAATCATACTTTTATGGATAATTACAACATTTAATCAATTCATTTACACTTAGAAGTAATTCTAAAAGTAATGAAGAGATCAATGCCAACCATTCTAAGATTAACACCTTTAATTTATAATGGATTATCAAAATGTTTGAATTAATGTCTTTTAAATCAAGAGGGAATCGTACTTTTATGGATAATTACAACATTTAATCAATTCATTTACACTTAGAAGTAATTCTAAAAGTAATGAAGAGATCAATGACAACCATTTTAAGATTATCACCTTTAATTTATAATGGATTATATAAATATTTGAGTTAATGTCTTTTAAATCAAGAGTTGCAATCATATTTTTTATGGATAATTACAACAAATCAAATCATTTGCACTTAGAAGAAATTCTAAAAGTAATGAAGAGATCAATACCGACCATTCTTAGATCTTAGAATTGTACTATGAATCATATCTACTTTATATGTCTTGTCTAGGCAACTATTAAAGCTAGTGAAAGCATTAATTCCATGACATAGATGATATTTATGAAGCATGGGATAAAGGTTGAAAATAATAATTTGGACATGAATTTAGGTGAATTTTGATGTAATGAGTGTTTGGGAAGTTAAAATATAATTTGACTCATTATATACATAAATAAATTACATATTTAGCCTCTCTTTTTTCTTTTTTTCTTTTTTCTAGATTATGTATTATTGTAGAGGATTGGAAACCTAGGAAAATTTTTGAACCTAACTTATTTTGATGAATATATATATCTTACCATTTTTAATCTAAGAGTTGTAAATATGTATATTCCACTATTGGTTATCACTCTAAGTAAATGTATGAGTTTAAAAGTTATATCAACTATATTTTTTGATTATACAACCTTGTTAATCTACATATTTTATAGTATTTATCTTATTCCTTGTATGCTACTTTATTCTACTTTATTTTCTTGTAGATTGAATCATCATATTATTCAAGTTATGAAAATATAGTTGTCATTATGATAGTTATTTTTTGTATGGGCAACTGAGCAACTAGTAGTGAACATATAATGAAATAGGCTCATTACTAGCCCTTTTTTCTCTTCCTTTTCTCTATTGATCAGTTTTTTAGAATCTAGTTGGTTCAGGATCAGAGTAGGAATCAAATAGTTATTTACTTTTCTACTCCTTTAGAGTCATTTAAATCTCAAATTTAAAAATATTCTTGAAGTGTTTTCTTATTGGATATATTCTAATCTAAAAATATATATACTAAGCACTAGGACTAAAGCTTAAAGGCATGTTCATTAAAATTATGTACATGCATTTGAGTTAGTCCTTGATTCTCTAGCATCCCTTATACAACATACATAATCACCCTTGAGTGAAACCCTACACCAAGAAAATGAAGCCTTGGGGGAGTTAAATCCTTTCAAGAGACTTCATGTTGGACATTCTATTAACCATGTGCTAAGAGATGAGTGAATCAATTGATGCTAGGAGGGAAAATATAAATAAATTGAGTTTTTAAGATATAATATTAATTTGAAGATTACAAATTCCTTTGTCTCACTTAATTTAAGAAACCACTTTAGATAAAGTGAAGGAAATTGAACTTAAGTTTGGGAACTCTTCTCCAACTAGGACTATGATAACTTCCTTTACCAATCCTTCCCTAGTCCCTTGTACTTAGTGATACCCAAATAAACCTTTTTCAAGACCCACCAACTCTTGTTATAACACAAGATTGGATAGTAGAAGGGACTCTTATTTTTATTCCTAGTTAGCCTCATCACCTTCCCTCTAATGTTGATAAATTCCTTCTCAAGTATAATCATTTTGGTTATTGCATAGATGAGGAACACATTCAATTAGTTAATAATGATCTTATCCTTAAGATTAGATTTAGTGCAAAGACATTACATGTAAGCTTATTTCCTTCATCTTGGATGACTTAGTTTAGGATTATTTTTTTTCATTTACTGACCTAGGGTAGTCATAGATAGATGATGAATTAAGGATTATTCAATTATGCATCCTTATATAAATATTCCTTGAAATGATAAAGAGGAATTCAAGCATTCACACAATACTCATGACACAAAAGAAATATACAAAATATTGCTTTATTGATTCACAATCTAAAATTACATCAATTTCTACTATGAGGGCTTACAAACATAATTATATATCATTCTTGAATTATTGTCATAAAGAAGGGTGTAAATTATCAAATACCTATAATGTAATTTGATCTTTTATTTGATGGTTTATATTATCTTACAAAATATTGCTTAATTGATTCACAATCTAAAATTGCATCAATTTCTACTATGAGCGCTTACAAACATAATTATATATCATTCTTGAAATACAGTCATAAAGAAGGGTGTAAATTCTCAAATACCTATAATGTAATCTGATCTTTTATTTGATGGACTCTATTATCTTCTATTACCTTGTTCTTCAAAATACCTTAACCTATTTTTATTATTTTTGTTGTTGTTGTTGTTGTACCACCCTTTTTATGTTGAATTTTATCCATGTATTTTGATGTATATCACACACTCTTTGATATGTATCATGATAGTCATTTTTTGATATTTATGAGATGATCGGATGTGGAAGTTATACTATGATGTCTTATTTCATGCACTCATGCTTATATTTATGTATGTATGGATGCATTATGGATATTTCATGGATGGATGCAGATATTATATGAGATCTTATATGATGGATGATTCATTTATTATGCTTATGATGTGATGTGGATGCATGTGCATATGATATGATGTGATGTATGTAGGATGTATATAAATGTTGCAGTAACATACAATCTCTCTCTTTTTTCATCTCTTTTCATATGATATGTGATGATTATGTAGGATGTATGTTATGAGATGTATGCTAACGGTTTGTGGATGCAAGATAAATGCATTTATATTATTTTTGTTGTATGTCATAATACCAGGTTTGAAATGTTAGCATGGAAAAAAGTAGAAGAATGTGATGGATATTGATTAGCCTTTATTATTGAAATTGATTTAGAATTCCAACAAATTTATGATTATTTGAGATTTTATTCGATATGTGATGAGATAAGATAGATGATACAAATTTTCTTCTTATATTAGGCTTAATTTATCATAGCACTTCTTATTTTGATATAGATAATAGACACAATGCATCAAGGTATTGAAAACTAGGATGATGTCGTATCTAATGCATGGACTTTGACTCTGCCAACAAATATGAGTATCCTTGTTCATATCTGACATATAGAAACCTTGTTTGATCATGTGAAAGAATGAAACCATCGAAGTAAGGAGACTAATACACAAAAGGTATGAAGAACCTAATATGTCCTAGCCATTGTTTTACTTGAGACTACCCTCATACAAGCAAGGAAAGTATTTTCCAAGGTCATATTACAAGAATATCTAACAAGCACAACAAACGAAAACAATTATCAATGTCGCATTCCTTTCTCTCTAAATCATTTTGTAGACATGATCAAGAGATCATCAAAATGGAACGATAAGATAAATCATAAGAAAAGATCAAATGAACAAACAGTCAATGTTGTTCATATCTCTTGCCCAAGGATGTGATTAGGGTGATTCCAATGATGATTTCCATTATAGGAAAGATGTATCTGTAGGACATGCTATTGGATGTTAATTAATTCTAACTATTTGATATGTCATTGATATAAATGTTAACTGACATGTTTAACCATGATCAAGACTTAATATTTTCGTGTTTGAACTTTTGTGTTTCACTAATTGTTGTACCTGTTTCCATTTGCATTGCCAAATGGTGAAGGTGATGATCAATTTATTATGTGTGAAGGTTTATTGCAAGTGAAAGCAAGATGGGACAAGTGATTTTGTTTTTTGGAATATTTCAATGTTTTTGACTTTTTGAAATATTTTGAGGTTTTTTATAGGTTATTTGAATTTTTTGAGTTTCAAGTTATTTAAGGCTATTTTGGGTTTCAAATGTTTTCTAAATGTTTTTATTTTCAAATTTTCCAATTTTTTTTTGTGTTTTCCAAAGGCTAGACCAAGAGAACATGACCTAAGGGGAGAATACCTATGCCTTGAGGGCTCATCAGAGATGGCATTGTCTACGTAACCACATAGAGGCAACATAGTTTGACTAACTCTTGACCAGTGAAAATTTATTAAAGTGGACATCTAAAGGACTATCATAGGCCTTGGGGGCTCATCCATGATGGCCTTGTCTACGTACATGCATAAAGGTAACATAGTTCAAGTACATGTTTTTGATTTTGATGTTTTCAACCTTTTTAGGGGTTTTTTATTTGATTTGGATGTTTTGAGATTTTGAGATGTTTCAAATGTTTTTGGATTTTCAAGATGTTATGAATGTTTTTGGATTTTGAGGATATTTCCAATGTTTTTGAATTTTGAGATGTTTTGAATGTTTTTGGATTTTCTAAATGATACTTAGATAATTACATCAATATCACATTGTGAGATATTGGACATGGATCAAGAGCTATTCAAAAGAAAGATGCAAATACATGCCCCAGGTTTCTGGCAATGGTCGATATGTCATGAGTGAATGCATAGATCAAGATAATGAATGGATAAGTGCATGTTTCTAGGTTTTCATCATGGAATTTTCTCAAAGCGCCATCGAAGTGGTTTTTACTAGAGGACAATTTTGTAAAACCCCGTCCCGCAACCTAGAGGACGATGCAATACTATAGAAGCACAACTAATTTTTTTTCTTAAAAGTTAAAACAAGATGAGTAAAGTATCCTGCTCTAACCACATACATCCTCTAGGCTACGTAACGCATCTACATGTGAACATCATTACTTATAAAATTTCATCAACCATATCATATGTATATTAAACTCAAGATACAACTTACAACAAAGCATTAAACCATTGCAAGATAAATCTAACACCTAGAAATGTATTGAACATATTTCCATAGATACAACACCATTAAATCCAATAATGAATAGATCATAAATATTATTACAATTACATCACAAAGGTACACCTCGATACAAATGATGTATTACAATTATACATATAGATCCACAGTTACACTGAAGAAAGAGAAGAACAACTCCAGAGAACCACACGAGCTCCTCAAACAAGAAGATCTCACCATCACGAACAGGAAGAGAAACTCAACAGTGAAAGATGCACGCCACCCAACCATCTGGTACCCATAGGCCCATCCCTCGTGCTAGGAGATAGTAACAGGAAACCAAGAAAACCTATTACCTCTAGACATAGGAAATATACAAAAATACTCACAAAATAGATAAACAAGAACTAGGGTCACATTGCTTCCAGAATCACTAAATCAAGTACAATCACAATACAAATAAACTGACTGTTTTCATAGGAGGAGTGTCATCACAAAGGTTTCATTGGTTATCCAAAGGAAATTTTCCTAGGTCCTGGCCCCCCTTTAGGGTTATCCTAGTAACCTCTTACAATTACGGCCCCACATGTAAACCAGTGTGGAATCAGTTATCTTTCAAGAAGACAAGATAACGATCTAGCCATTCCATTCCTTCCCGACTCATCTCAAGTCTCATACAAGCCTTTGAGCCAATGAGCGAGGCTAAATATCTTGTTATATGTGTTAAGATAATAGATTATTTAATTCCCACTTGATTATAGTGACTCCCACACGAGTTGTCCTGGGACCACTTTGTGTCCTGGCCCTCGCTGAAAGCCACTCCCCTATCGACAACACATAACTCAAACTACATGCCAATGGTAGACAGTGCACTAAAAATAAAACAAACAACAATAACCAATACACCTCAAAAGGTAACACATCTCTACGGATGTTCCATACTGAAACCCAATACGTGCACTACCCAAGAACTCAAAGGGTGAACTAAAGTTACAACAACCCCTTTCACAATTACAACTTTGGAAGACTTAGATTCGCATAGTGACAAATACTTCCCCAGTACATAATTACAGAAAACACGTACTTAAATAAATACAACTTCAAGCAATTTAAAGAAATGCTATCCTTTGAATGATGAGGGCGCAAACCCGAGACACAGAAAATAACCCACAAACTAGAGAATAATTTTATTATTTAGAAAATGGAGCTTCTTACATGCAGAGGATCTCAAATCCCCAAGTTCTACAACACATGCAAGCTACAAAAAGCTACAGAATAACCCTTTCGCAATATGCGAGCTTGTCCCCAAAAAGTTACCCAAAAATTAGAAAACCCACCCATAAATAGAGCTCCTCAATTGTTTGGAGCCAAAACAACATTCAATTTGAGTTTAGGCGGTTTGGCGCCGAAAATTTACAACATGAAGTTCAAATTTCAAAAGACCATTTGCAATGGTATCTTCTAGAAAGTGCGCCAACTTCCCGGGGTCATAACTTTTGATCCAGGACTCCGATTCGCGAACCGTTCGAACCGTTGGAAAGGTCTCGAAGTCAAGAACGCGCTAGAAATCGGCTATGCCAATTTTAGCAAGTTTTGGGGCCATTCTGGAAGCTCTAAGTGCCTCAAATCCCACTTGGAAGATTTTCAGGTGCAAATCTGGGAAACTAAAACTGCAATATCTTTCAACCCAGGAACCGAAATGAAAAACCATAAATTAGGAATTTCATTATGACGAAAAGGGTATCCAAAAATATAAAAACATCTAAAAACTGAGAAACTTGAAATTTAACTATTTTGGGTGATGCAAGATTGCCTT
>VDFB02026320.1:135331285-135380237 GCA_007258455.2 Sequoia sempervirens | reverse complement strand
TGGAGGGCTGCCAGTGCATCTCTTCCACCAGTATTTCTGCCACCTCAACCACCTCTGACACCACCATGCCTAGCAGGCACCACTCTTGGAGGCATCTTTCTTGACCTTGACCCACAACCACAGTCCTGGTGCGAACTACCTCACGATCGGTGATCTGTCCACATGCTCAAGAAAACCTGCTCTGATACCACTTGATGAGGGCGCAAACCCGAGACACAAAAAATAACCCACAAACTAGAGAATAATTTTATTATTCAGAAAATGGAGCTTCTTACATGCAAAGGATCTCAAATCTCCAAGTTCTACAACACATGCAAGCTACAAAAAGCTACAGAATAACCCTTTCGCAATATGCGAGCTTGTCCCCAAAAAGTTACCCAAAAATTAGAAAACCCGCCCATAAATAGAGCCCCTCAATTGTTTGGAGCAAAAACAACATTCAATTTGAGTTTAGGCAGTTTGGCGCCGAAAATTTACAACATGAAGTTCAAATTTCAAAAGAGCATTTGCAATGGTATCTTCTAAAAAGTGCGCCAACTTCCCGGGGTCATAACTTTTGATCTAGGACTCCGATTCGCGAACCGTTCGAACCGTTGGAAAGGTCTCGAAGTCAAGAACGCGCTTAAAATTGGCTATGCCGATTTTGGCAAGTTTCGAGGCCATTCCAGAAGCTTTAAGTGCCTCAAATACCACTCGGAAGATTTTCAGGTGCAAATCTGGGAAACTAAAACTGCAATATCTTTCAACCCAGGAATTGAAATGAAAAACCGTAAATTGGGAATTTCATTATGACAAAAAGGGTATCCAAAAATATAAAAACATCTAAAAACTGAGAAACTTGAAATTTAACTATTTTTGGGTGATGCAAGATTGCCCTAACACCACTGGATGCTCCTACATCATTGAATTTCCTAAATCCAATGAAATCAATTTCGCATAGTTAAAATGCACCATTTAAATATAACTCCAACATATAATTCTATATAATCAATTACCACTTGATTATAGTGACTCCCACATGAGTTGTCCTAGGACCACTTTGTGTCCCAGCCCTCGCTGAAAGCCACTCCCCTATCGATGTAGTACCCCTCCATTTTGCTTGTGATTTCTGTTAGCATGTTTTTACATTGATAGACTTTGGTACCTTGTTTTGTATATTTTGATCGCTGACTCTTGAGTGATAGTGGATTTGTTTTGTGATATGATAAACATTGTATGGTGATAATTAATTTCTGACATGCTTTGTATTAGTGTAGATGTTTCCTTCAGATGTTATAGCTATATATATGTTTATGGTAGATTAACTGTTATTTAACTTGTCAGTCTGATGTGACGTGTATTGGTGTGGAGAACGGAGTTGCATCACTCACTTGTGAGTTCCTTGTGGTTTCCGTGATTTTCTCTGCACGGTGTGTTTGTACAATGGATTATATATATGTATGTCATTTGTGTGATTGCAGGATTGCAGGTACATGACACCGACTCCACCTGGTTACTCAGGTCTGAGTGTGTCAAGACTCAACGAAAATGTTGATTGGGAGGTAGTAACATGGTTTATCCTAGTCTAGTCTTAAACCTAGTCACAGTATATCGTCAGTTTTAGTTTGGAGTCTTTGGTTGTCTTGTTTGTGACTGATTGGATTAATTGTTTTGAAAGGAAAATTTTGTTAATTTTATGATAGTTTATTATTCTTTAATTTACTATTGATTTTAATTTAATTAATTAATTAATTAAATTAAAGTTACCTTTATTGTGTGAATAGATTTAAATTTTAAATTAATTGTTATGTGGCAAATGGTATTTTTATTGTTAAATAAATAAAATAAATAAAGAAAAGGGAATTGCATTTTAAAATTTGAATTCTTTAAATTTAGAAATGCATTCAAATTTTGATAAGGAAGAAATAAAAGATTGCTGTGAGGTTGTTGAAAGATATTTTTTTCTTCTAGACATGTGTGCCAGTGGAATTAATTGCTTTTTGTGTTGAGGATTTTCTCTGATGTTATCTGGGATTTGGGGAAAAATAGAAGACTTCTTCTTCACGGGAAATGAAAGAGTAGGGTTCTGTTAAAAATTACTTTTGAGAAAATTTGTGATTGCCTTTGGGAATTGTTGTATATTTCTGGAAGATCTCTGGTTGAGATTTTGACATATTTTGGAATTTTGTGTTCGGGAAGGGCTTTGGAAGCTACAGGCAAAGCTACTCTTCACCAGCCAAGTTTTATTTTCAAAGCTTCAAGAGTACAGGTATTTTTATGTGTATTTTAGTTTGTCTATTTTGGAAAAAGATTGTCTGTGTAATTATTTTATATTACCTGTAGAAGAAAATTCATTTTGTTAAAATCCTTGTTCTTCTCGGGAAAAATTATTTACTGTATTCCTTCTATAAGGATTTGTTGATTTCTGTATAAATTTCAAGAAATCATGGATATGTAGAGAAAACAGTGAAAACGAAAGATGAGATTCAAAAGAAAACTTTTGTAGCTTTCTCTCTGTAGAAAATAATTGAGTAAATAATTGTGAGGGAAATAATTTGTTGGAAAATGACATTGAAAACCCCAGGGAATAAATTAGAACTTGTAGGGGAAAAATCTTGTGCATGCTATAGAAATTTCTCAATTTCCTCATTACAAACCCTGTAGAATTTTCTTAATTTCCCCATTGAAAAATCCTGTTGAAATTTATTACCTGATAAAAGTATTTTTACTTTCATTTTATTGTGAATATATATATATATATATATATATATATTTGAGTAAATATTTACTTCATATATAAATTGGATTGTGCAAAATGGTGAATCGCCATACAGGTGAGATTTGGATTTGGGAAATTTATAAAAAAAAACAGAATTAAAATTGTCATCGTCCGTTTTTATTTTATGTCGATTTAATTTTTTATTTTTTTTGAAAACGCGTATTAAAATTCTGTGTGAGCCGAAGCGCTTAGGGCGGGGCTACCCGTGGATGACCCCGCAGGGGGACGACAATGAGGGCCCAGCCCAATGCCGTCCTTATGGGCAGCGCTCGGCTTAGTTGCCCACGGCCGAGCCCTGTGGGGTGGGCTGCGAAGGTAGCCCTACCCACAACGCGGCCTGCGCAGGGTTAGGGCCAAGCCCTAACTTTTTTTTTTTTAAATGTCATGCGAATTAAATTCATAAATCTCAAATTTGTTTGGTATTTGAGTAATTTGAAGATTATATTATTTTATACGTATTTTTAATTAATTATATATATGTATATATATATTTTGTAAAACTTTTTATTTGATATAATTTTTTGTTGGAAATTGAATATAAATACTTTTTAAATGTTTAATTTTTCCAATAGAAGAATAGAATGAATAGAATTGTTTCGAAATAAAACAAAATTACTAGTAGAGAAAATTAGTAATTTCTAAGTTATTATTTGAACATTGTAGTTTTGATTTTTATGTCAAATTGGGAATGTCTTAGATGAACAAGTCTTCCAGATTAGTTTGTATAGTAGGGTGTTGTTATTGTTGAAATACAAGCCTTGAGTTGACTAGGGTAGTGCACTTGTTATAGTATGGTGTTTTGACACTTGGAATTATGAACAAAGGTTTAATGACCGTTGTGTGTCGTTTGGTATTATATGTTGATTCTTGTGCACCTTGTTTACCTTAGTAAGGGAAACTTAGATTCCTTATGTTATCTTTAGGGGAGTGGCTCTATGTGAGGGCCGGCACACAAAGTGGTGCCAGGGTAACTTACAAAGATTTAGTAAGTCAGTGGAAACTTAAACAAAAACATTAGTTAGCTTAAAATATTTAATAAGATTAATATGCCTCGCTTATAGACGCAAGAGCTAATTTAGTCTTGAGTATAAGTTGAGAAGGCCTGGAATGGCAAATCGATATCTTGTTACTTTAAAATATATTTGATTTCGCAATAGTTTGCATGTGGGGCCGAGTTTCGTAAGAGGTTACCAGGGTAACCCAAGTTGGGAGTCGGAACCTAGGAAGAAACACCAGGGTAACCTATACAACATTGTCATGACACTCCACCTAAAATAACAGCTTACCTTGTGAACTTAGCATATTTGATTGTCTTAATTCTATAAGCAATGTAACCATCAATTAAGTATGTACTTGTGTCTAGGGTTAGTAGATTATGTCTAGGTAACCTTATTACTATCTCCTAGCACAGGGGGTGGACCTATAGGTACCACATGGTTGGGTGGAACGTGCACCTTACTCTATTGGGTCCCCAGTTTATGATCATGGCAACGAGAGCTTCATGGATGGAGAGCTCGTACTTGGATATATATGTACTTCCTTTATTGCATGATTGGAAATCTTGTATTTGTAACATCCCTCAATTGTTTATGAGGTGAACATTTGAAATGTGTAATTGTAATCTATTATTTGATCTACCTCATCTGAAGAATGAGTATTGTAATGATATTTGAAATGCAATGTAAGAATCTTATTTGTACTTTATACTATCATGAATGGAATTCATATGTTATGCAATGTTTATTTTTAAGTTTATGCTAATTAAATATGTGCAATGCTAAATACTAAAGTTGTCTATGGAATCTCAAGTAGTGTTACGTCGCGTAACTTAGAGAATGTATGCAACTAATTAAGTTAATATTAACACTTTAAAAAAAAAATTATTTCACTTTCGTAGACAATTGCATCATTCCTTAGGTTACAAGACGGGGCATTACAGATTGGTATCAGAGCCAAGGTTTCTAACACTGGACACTCTAGGTAATTGCGAGCCCATTAGGTTGACCTAGTATGTAGTGTCGCTATCTGTTAGCCTTGGTTGATTAGTATTTGAGACTCGTTATTGTTTATGTGTAGGATCATGCCTAGGCGACGTGGTAGGGGTCATGTTAGAGGTCGAGATGGAGGCCGAGGGCCAATCCCTCAGGTTACTCCCCCTTTGAGACCTCATCAGAGTGATCAGGCAGATCAGTTGGATCAGAGGAATGAGGGACAAATTCCTAAACAGTCAGGAGTAGAGGGTTCACAGTTACGCCCTTTATTACAGGAGGTCCTAGCTCGACTTGGACCTAGACAGGAAGTTGATCAGGAGGTAGTTAAAGAGCATGATAGATCTCCAAGGAGAGTAGATGATATAGTACATCATGATGCTATTATTGCAGGACACATGCGGGATTTTTTGAGGGCACGCCCTCCTACTTTTGATGGTACAGGAGGTGGTTTAGAGGCAGAGACTTGGCTATTAGACTTGGGTAGATGTTTTGCTATGCATCCATACGGTAGCAATAATCGAGCGAGATGTGCTATCATGCATCTGAGAGGATTCGCCTCTACTTGGTGGCGCTTGGAGGAGCAGAAGCTCCACATAGATATTGGGTCAGTGTCTTGGGAGATGTTCCTAGAGAGGTTTAGAGCACGGTTCCTATCGGAACACTGGAGGCAACGATGGGCTAACGAGTTTCATGATTTACGTTAGTTGGCTCTATCTGTTGAGCAATATGAATGTAGATTTTATGAACTCAAGCAGTATGCAGGTGTTGGTGATGATGAATCTATGTTGGTTCAGCACTTCATCAGGGGCTTAAGCGCCCACATTAGTGGTGGAGTTAGAGTCTTTGAGCCAAGGACTATGGAAGTTGCTGTGGAGAAGGATTGTATAGTGGAAAAGAATCTTGTTATGGCGTTAGGTGGTCACACAGGAGTACAGATAGGCAGTGCTCCTGCAGCAGGTTTTAGTCCATGGGGTGGATAGGCCTAGACAGGGGGTTCCTCTAGGAACCAACAGACACCTTCTAAGGGTGGGAAGCAGCAGCAATGTACACTGCAAAAGAATAATAATCCACAACCACAGCAAGGTAATAGCCCACAGACAAGAAAGAACCGCAATTGGTGGCGCAACAAGCGCAATAGACAGGATTAGCTTGCTCAGAGTGTGTAGTCTACCATCAGTAGAGGTAGTTTCCAGCAATCCAATGCACCTTCGGGTGGCAAAGGATTCAGTAGAGGCACTAATTGTTACTCGTGTGGTCAGCAAGGACACATTGCTAGGCAGTGTCCGATGAGAGGTTCTTTAGGTTTTGGGCCTCGACCTATAGTTTCAGAGCCTACAGTGGGTGATGCAGGACAATCACATACAGTTTATGCTGCGGTTGATAACCGCCAAGCTGATCACCAGAACACAGTGGTTGAGACTTCAGGTAAGTTGCATGGTGTTAGTGTTTCCATTCTTTTTTATTCCGGAGCTATCGACTACTTTATTTCACCTACCATAATTGAGTGATGTGGTCTTGTGGTGGTAAAGCAAGGCGGTAAGTGGCAGGTAGAATTCTCCTTTGGGGTGAAAGTAGCAGTAGAGAACCTTGTACATAATTGTGAACTTGAAATTGGTATGTTAACTACTTTAGTGGATCTATATGTTACACATTTAGGATCATATGACATATTTTTAGGTATGGATTGGTTAGCATCTCATCATGCTGTGACTGACTGTCGACTTAAGACAATTAGTTGTATTAATGATTTAGGTGCGAAAGTGGAAATCATAGGTATTCAAAGACCTATCTCTTTGTAGATGATATCTGCTATGCAATTAAAGAGATGTCTTCGTCAGGGTTGTCAACTGTTTGCCACAACAGTTACTGATTTAGAAGAAGGTGAGAGTCGGGAGATATCTCTTGATGATCATCCTATTCTTAGGGAATTCGCTGATGTGTTTCCTGATGATATACCTGGAATGCCACCGAAGAGAGATATTGATTTTAGAGTTGATTTAGTTCCTGGAGCTGAGCCTATATCTCGAGCTCCATATAGAATGACAACTCAAGAGTTAAAGGAACTTCATATCCAATTAGAGGAATTATTAGAAAAGTTTTTATTCGTCCAAGTGTTTCCCCTTGGGGAGCACATGTCATCTTCGTAAAGAAGAAGGATGGGTCACTTAGATTGTGTATTGACTATCGTCAATTGAACAAGGTTACAATTAAGAATCGTTATCCTTTGCCTAGAATCGATGATCTTTTCGATCATATCAAGGGAGCTAATGTGTTCTCTAAAATCGATTTGAAATCTGGTTACCATCAACTACGAATTGTTGAAGCAAACATTCATAAAACTGCATTTCGAACTCGATATGAGCACTACGAATTCACAGTAGTACCGTTTGGGTTAACGAACGCACCATCGGTATTCATGAGTTTAATGAATGGTGTTTTTCATACATACCTTGATCGCTTTGTCCTTGTATTTCTCGATGATATTTTGATCTATTCGAGAAACATGAAGGAGCATGAAGAGCACTTGAGACAAGTATTGCAATGTTTAAGGGAAAATCAATTGTATGCGAACTTGAAGAAGTGTGACTTCTTTCAAACTAAAGTAAAATACCATGGACATGTGATTTCTGGAAAAGGTATTGTTGTGGATCCTTCAAAGATTCAAGCTATTGTAGATTGGCTCGTGCCTACTAATGTAGGTGAAGTTCATATTTTTATGGGTCTAGCTGGTTACTATAGACAGTTTGTTCGGGGATTTTCTAGAATTGGTCATCCTATTACTTCTCTTCAAAGAAAAGGGAAGAATTTTGTTTGGACAGAGCAGTGTCAGCTGGCTTTTCAGACACTTAAAGAAAAGTTGACTAATGCACCTATATTGATTGTTCCTGATCCTACTAAGGATTTTGTAGTTTGCACGGATGCATCCTTAGAGGGTTTGGGAGCAGTTCTAATGCAAGATGGGCATGTGATTGCTTATGAGTCTCGCAAACTCAAGGATCACGAATTAAACTATCCCACTCATGATCTAGAACTTGTTGCAGTTGTGCATGCATTAGTTTGATGGAGGCATTTCTTATTGGGTCGTCATTTCAAACTTCATACTGATCATTGTAGTCTACAATACATTTTTACGCAACCTAACTTGAATGCTAGACAGAGATGGTGGATGGAGTTCTTGTGTGAATATGATTTTGAAGTGAAATATGTTCAAGGAAAAGAGAACGTAGTGGCTGATGCTCTTAGTCATCGTTGACATGAGATTTCTGCTACTACTCTTGAAGTAGATTTGAGAGTTCAAATTGTAGCAACACTTCCTACTGATAGATTGTATCAGGAAGTGAAGTTGGAGATTGAATCTAGTAGACCTTTAGAAGGTCGATTTGTAGGGTATATCCTTGAACCAGATGGTATATTATGGCATTTAGGTCGTATCTATGTACCACATTTTGAGGGTCTTCGTACATTGATTATGACTGAAGCACATCGAGCTCCATACTCAGCTCATCCAGGTGTTAAGAAAATGCATGTGGATCTTCAGAAATTGTATTTATGGCCTGGTATGAAATGTGATATTGCTGACTATGTATCGAGATGTCTTGAATGGCAGTGAGTCAAAGCTAAGCATCAACAACCCGCTGGATTATTACAGCCACATCTCATTCCTGAATGGAAATGGGATATTATATCTATTGACTTTATTGTTGGATTACCTACGTCATCATGTCGACATGATGCCATTATGGTAACTGTTGATCGATTGACTAAGGTAGCTCATTTTTCGCCAGTACAATCATCATATAATGCTTCATCCGTAGCTAGGATATTCATGGAGGACATAGTTAGATTGCATGGGATTCCTCATAGGATTATATCTGATAGAGATCCTGTATTTACATCAGCCCTATGGAATTCATTACAACATGCTCTAGGTACACAGTTGAACTTTAGTTCAGCATATCATCCTCGAACCGATGGTCAAATGGAGAGAGTTAATCAAATATTAGAGGATATGCTTAGAATGTACATAATGGACCAACAGTCACATTGGGAGGATTATCTGTATTTAGTAGAATTTAATTACAATAACGGATATCAAAGTTCCATAGGTATGCCACCATTTCAGGCATTATACGGTCGTCCTTGTCGAACTCTATTGAGTTGGGATCGACTAGAGGATAGAGTATTACTTGGTACTGAGATGCTTCGAGACATGGAGCAACAGGTTGACCGTATTAGAGAACATTTGATAGCAGCACAGGATAGGCAAAAGAAATATGTCGATGCTCATAGAATAGACTGATAGTTTGCAGTTGGTGATAGAGTGTTTCTTCAAGTGTGACCGCGAAAGAGTCCAATCCGTTATGGAAAAGGCTCTAAGCTTGCGCCTCATTTTGTTGGGCCATTTGAGATCCTAGAGAGGATTGGTCCTGTGGCGTATCGACTCGCCTTACCACCCAGTTTGTCACATATTCATGATGTTTTCCATGTATCTGTACTTAGACCTTATCATCCTGACATTTCTCATATACTTGATTGGAATGCGTTACAGGTAGAGGATGGGAAGCTGGCTTTGGAGCCCGTGGCCATTCTACAGCGCTGGACGCTCGGTCTCAGGGGTCGAGACCTTGATCAGGTGAGGGTCCAATGGGATCCTAGCCATGAGGCTTCTGCTACTTGGGAGGATGCGACACGCATGAGGGAACTTTATCCCTATCTGTTCGTAGGCTTTTAGGAGCAAGCCTGATCCTAGGGGGGGAGGATGTAGTACCCCTCCATTTTTCTTGTGATTTTTGTTAGCATGTTTTTACATTGATAGACTTTGGTACCTTGTTTTGTATATTTTGATCGCTGACTCTTGAGCAACAGTGGATTCGTTTTGTGATATGATAAACATTGTATGGTGATAATTAATTTTTGACATGCTTTGTATTAGCGTAGATGTTTCCTTCAGATGTTATTGCTATATATATGTTTATGGTAGATTAACTGTTATTTAACTTGTCAGTCTGATGTGACGTGTATTGGTGTGGAGAACGGAGTTGCATCACTCACTTGTGAGTTCCTTGTGGTTTCCGTGATTTTCTCTGCACGGTGTGTTTGTACAATGGATTATATATATGTATGTCATTTGTGTGATTGCAGGATTGTAGGTACATGACACCGACTCCACCTGGTTACTCAGGTCTGAGTGTGTCAAGACTCAACGGAAATGTTGATTGGGAGGTAGTAACATGGTTTATCCTAGTCTAGTCTTAAACCTAGTCACAGTATATCTTCAATTTTAGTTTGGAGTCTTTGGTTGTCTTGTTTGTGCCTGATTGGATTAATTGTTTTGAAAGGAAAATTTTGTTAATTTTATGATAGTTTATTATTCTTTAATTTACTGTTGATTTTAATTAAATTAATTAATTAATTAAATTAAAGTTACCTTTATTGTGTGAATAGATTTAAATTTTAAATTAATTGTTATGTGGGAAATGGTATTTTTATTGTTAAATAAATAAAATAAATAAAGAAAAGGGAATTGCATTTTAAAATTTGAATTCTTTAAATTTAGAAATGCATTCAAATTTTGATAAGGAAGAAATAAAAGATTGTCGTGAGGTTGTTGAAAGATATATTTTTCTTCTAGACATGTGTGCCAGTGGAATTACTTTCTTTTTGGGTTGAGGATTTTCTCGGATGTTATCTGGGATTTGGGGAAAAATAGAAGACTTCTTCTTCACGTGAAATGAAAGAATAGGGTTCTGTTAAAAATTACTTTTGAGAAAATTTGTGATTGCCTTTGGGAATTGTTGTATATTTCTGGAAGATCTCTAGTTGATATTTTGGCATATTTTGGAATTTTGTGTTCGGGAAGGGCTTTGGAAGCTACAGGCAAAGCTACTCTTCACCAGCCAAGTTTTATTTTCAAAGCTTCAAGAGTACAGGTATTTTTCTGTGTATTTTAGTTTGTCTATTTTGGAAAAAGATTGTCTGTGTAATTATTTTATATTACCTGTAGAAGAAAATTCATTTTGTTAAAATCTTTGTTCTTCTCGGGAAAAATTGTTTACTGTATTCTTTCTGTAAGGATTTGTTGATTTATGTATAAATTTCAAGAAATCATGGATATGTAGAGAAAACAGTGAAAATGAAAGATGAGATTCAAAAGAAAACTTTTGTAGCTTTCTCTCTATAGAAAATAATTGAGTAAATAATTGTGAGGGAAATAATTTGTTGGAAAATGACATTGAAAACCCTAGGGAATAAATTAGAACTTGTAGGGGAAAAATCTTGTGTGTGTTGTAGAAATTTCTCAATTTCCCCATTACAAACCCTGTAGAATTTTCTTAATTTCCCCATTGAAAAATCCTGTTCAAATTTATTACCTGATAAAAGTATTTTTACTTTCATTTTATTGTGAATATATATATATATATATATTTGAGTAAATATTTACTTCATATATAAATTGGATTGTGCAAAATGGTGAATCACCGTACAGGCGAGATTTGGATTTGGGAAATTTATAAAAAAAAAATGGAATTAAAATTGTCGTCGTCCGTTTTTATTTTATATGGATTTAATTTTTATTTTTTTTGAAAATGCGTATTAAAATTCTGTGAGCCGAAGCGCTCAGGGCGGGACTACCCGCGGCCAACCCCGCAAGGGGACGACAGCGAGGGCCGAGCCCAGCACCGCCCTTACGGGCAGCACTCGGCTTAGCCGCCTGCGGTCGAGCCCTGTGGGGCGGGCTGCGAAGGCAGCCCTACCTACAACGTAGCCTGTATAGGGTTAGGGCCAAGCCCTAACTTTTATTTTTTTTAAATTCCATGCAAATTAAATTTGTAAATCTCTAATTTGTTTGGTATTTGAGTAATTTGAAGATTATATTATTTTATACGTATTTTTAATTAATTATATATATGTATATATATATATATTGTAAAACTTTTTATTTGATATAATTTTTGTTGGAAATTGAATATAAATACTTTTTAAATGTTTAATTTTTCCAATAGAAGAATAGAATGAATAGAATTGTTTCGAAATAAAACAAAATTACTAGTAGAGAAAATTAGTAATTTCTATGTTATTATTTGAACATTGTAGTTTTGATTTTTATGTCAAATGGAAGATTAATTATATTTTAGTTGAATTATTTCATACTTCAATTATTGTTTGACTGGATTTAGTAAATCCTAATATAGATGTTTATTTTTCATGATTTTCCTTAAATAGTAATTTCTCTTTTATTGGTCAAATTGGGAATGTCTTAGATGAACAAGTCTTTCAGATTAGTTTGTATAGTAGGGTGTTGTTATTGTTGAAATACAAGCCTTGAGTTGACTAGGGTAGTGCACTTGTTATAGTATGGTGTTTTGACACCTGGAATTATGAACAAAGGTTTAATGACCGTTGTGTGTCGTTTGGTATTATATGTTGATTCTTGTGCACCTTGTTTACCTTAGTAAGGGAAACTTATATTCCTTATGTTATCTTTAGGGGAGTGGCTTTGAGTGAGGGCCAGCACACAAAGTGGTGCCAAGGTAACTTACAAAAAGTTAGTAAGTCAGTGGAAACTTAAACAAAACATTAGTTAGCTTAAAATCTTTAATAAGATTAATATGCCTTGCTTATAGATGCAAGAGCTAATTTAGTCTTGAGTATAAGTTGAGAAGGCCTGGAATGGAAAATTCGACATCTTGTTACTTTAAAAGATATTTGATTCCGCAATAGTTTGCATGTGGGGCCGAGTTTCGTAAGAGGTTACCAGGGTAACCCAAGTTGGGGGCCAAAACCTAGGAAGAAACACCAGGGTAACCTATGCAACATTGTGATGACACTCCACCTAAAATAACAGCTTACCTTGTGAACTTAGCATATTTGATTGTCTTAATTCTAGAAGCAATGTAACCATCAGTTAAGTATGTACTTGTGTCTAGGGTTAGTAGATTATGTCTAGGTAACCTTATTACTATCTCCTAGCACGGGGGGTGGACCTACGGGTACCACATGGTTGGGTGGAATGTGCACCTTACTCCGTTGGGTCCCCAGTTTATGATTATGGCAACGAGAGCTTCATGGATGGAGAGCTCGTACTTGGATATATATGTACTTCCTTTATTGCATCATTGGAAATCTTGTATTTGTAACATCCCTCAATTGTTTATGAGGTGAACATTTGAAATATGTAATTGTAATCTATTATTTGATCTACCTCATCTGAAGAATGAGTATTGTAATGATATTTGAAATGCAATGTAAGAATCTTATTTGTACTTTATACTATCATGAATGGAATTCAAATGTTATGCAATGTTTATTTTTAAGTTTATGCTAATTAAATATGTGCAATGCTAAATACTAAAGTTGTCTATGGAATCTCAAGTAGTGTTATGTTGCGTAACTTAGAGTATGTATGCAACTAATTAAGTTAATATTAACACTTTAAAAAAAAAAATATTTCACTTTTGTAGACAATTGCATCATTCCTTAGGTTACAAGACGGGGCATTACAATTGACAACACATAACTCAAACTACATGCCAAGGGTAGACAGTGCACTAAAAAAAAAACAAACAACAATAACCAATACACCTCAAAAGGTAACACATCTCTACCAATGTTCCATACTGAAACCCAATACTTGCACTATCCAAGAACTCAAAGGGTGAACTAAAGTTACAACAACCCCTTTCACAATTACAACTTTGGAAGACTTAGATTCGCATACTGACAAATACTTCCCCAGTACTTAATTACAGAAAACACATACTTAAATAAATACAACTTCAAGCAATTTAAAGAAATGCTATCCTTCGGATTTCCTAAATCCAATGAAATCAATTTCGCATAGTTAAAATGCACCGTTTAAATATAACTCCAACATATAATTAACAGCAAGAAAACTAATTGCATATCTTCTAATCTTCACAAGTACTCATAAAATTAACTCAATTTCCTCAATAAAATAAATCAATTATTTCTATTAAATTAATCATGCTTGTAAACCTTAATTGAATTACTCACGCGTTAAATAAATATATTTAATATATATATTTATATATATATATATAATTAAATATAATTATATATATACATATAAATATATATTTATTTAATTATGAAATTAATTATATTTTACCAAATTCCATTTTAAATTAATTACAATACAAATTTCCAAAAAATATATATATACAATATACACAGTATATAAAATACATATTATAAATAATATGTATATTATATATTATATGTATAATATATAAATATATACATAAATATATAAAACATATTAAAATAACCATATAACATACGAATCACAAAATAAAAAAAGCACAATTGACTGGCACGGATGGCTGTGTACAGCCAAACTCGCGTAGGTTGTAACCTCCATGGAAGGTAGCACTGGGTGCTGCCTGTGATGGAATCGCTTGGCATTTCCCTCCACACATCGCATTCCCTATGGGTACATCAAGGGAGGTAGCCCCTGTGCGCAAAAAAAAACATTTATTTATCTTCTTTTATCGCTACAGTAAAACTTGTGATTTTCTCAAAATCGTATGGCGATTTTAATTTCATTTCATTACAATTTCGTTTAACATAAAAATTTCTTCAGAAAATTTACATTGTTTAAAATCCAATACAATATTTATCTATTAAATATATATATCTATATGTACATATATATTTCAATATATATGTATATATATATATATATATGTACATATGAATTAATCCAAGCACTGGTTAAAATTGGGCAATAATTTTTCACAGAAGAAGTTTTTCTACAAGAAAGCTCAGAGCTTTCATTTTTCTACGGAGAACTATAATTCCTTTGTATCAATATATTCTGAATGAACAATTTACACAGAAGATATTTAATTATTTTCTACAAACGTTCCTCTTTCACGACAAACTTTTAAAGAAAGACACAAAAGCTTCTACAGTATTGAAAATATTTTCCCTAAACTTTTCCAAATTGCATTATAGTTATATAATCAATTTTTCAATTCAAAATTCACAAAAAATAGTAAAGGACCCTGTTCCAGAAGAATTGTTGCCTCGAGAATTGTTGTCGAGCTTCTCTGTAACTTCAAATTGCCAATGTAGCCAAAACTTCCTCTAGTAAATTTGCCTCTTTCCAAAAAACACACAATACACAACCAAGAATTCTACAGTAAAATTCTAAAACAAATCTTGAGAGAGATCCACAATTTCCTCACCAATTTTCCACAACCCACACAAAACTCTCGTGAAACAACTTTCTTTTCTTTTCCCTAATATCTCTTCCGAGAATGAATTTTCAACAATTAGATAACAAATTTCTAACTCAGAGTTATTTCAACAAAATATCTTTTCCCTCAACAACTCATATATTTTCCATTCACATGCATTTAAATATAATAATACAATTTACTAATTGCAACCAATTTAAATATTCTTATTTATTTAATTACCGTTTATTTTTAATAATAAAAATTTACTCAACAACATAACCAAATTAAATTAATTAATTAATTTATTTATTCTAAAGCCTTCACAACAATAATTCATTTAATTAAATATTTAAATTAAATACACATTTAATCTAACAAATTAAATTTGCACAATAATAAAATACCCAGAACAACAATGATAAAACTAAGAACAAACTCAAACTGACGACACACTGTACTAGGGTAAAGGTATGACTAGGTAGCCCATTACTATCTCCCAATATTACTGTTGAGCAGTGGAAACACCCAGACCTGTGAAACCAGGTGAAGCTAATGTCTTGTACCTGCAATCCTGCAAATAAGCAAATGTCGCACATGTATACAAATAGTAATTCATACACATCGTGAAGAGAGAATCGCGGAAATCACAGGGCACTCGCAAGCGAGTGATGCAATACCATTCTCTTCACCAATACAATGTCACATCAACTGATGAGATAATATATCAATTAAACTACCATAAGCAAATATATCAATGTCATCACAACTAAGCATCTATGCAAACATAAAGCATATTAACATAATCATCATGCATATAATGTGTCATCACATCAATATAGTCTATCATCGCTCCACTGTCAGTGATAGAATAACCATAACATAAAACATAGTCTAACATAGTATCTGAGCTATCAAGAAAACATAGCAAATCGGAGGGGTGTCACATCAATTTTTTTCTTTACTATTTTCTTGATTTTTTTCATTTTTTTCTTTTTTGAAAGTTTTGAAGATTTTGGATCATGTCAAACCACCTATTGGTGCCGATGTAGATTCTATTGCTGTCATGATATGCCAACAATATCTTGTCTAGAGGAGTTTCTTTTCTAAGATATAAGAACTTGTATCTTCTTTGTCGATACTATAGTTAATCTCCTCTAGATGTGCACATCGCGATAGAGTTCCCTTAGAGTCCTTATGATAAAGTGTAGCTACCAAGGCACAATTAATGCAAGAGTTGGATATCATGGATGTCGAAATGGATGACAAAATGGGATGAGGAATATAAGTAGTAGATGGATTTGTCAACAATTTGGAACCTTTGACTCTCCAAACTTGGGAAGATGAGCAAAGAAGGGTAGATATGAAATTGTGAGTGGAAATAGGACCAACTTCTTGATATAATTTGTAAGTCACTCTTGAACTCTTCTTTTGCATTAACAAATATTTATGATGGAATAAATTCCCTTTTTTTCTTTTCCCCATAGTCTCTTTCACTAGTGGATTTTGATAGGGATGATTTTCTTTCTTTTCTTTGGCATCCATTTGGATTTTTCTTGTCCATTTTGATTTTTTGATTCTTTTGATTCAATAACTTGCTCTTTTCTTAGACTTTTCTCTTTGTGTTGGTCCCAACTAATGGGTGAATAGGTGTGAGAACAGTGGTTCATGATATGGCTAGTTGTAGCATTGGTAGTGGTTTTATCATAAGGACTCTTCATGCTCCCCATCTTAATATTTTTACTAGATAAATTTTCCCCTGGTATTATGGAGGTATTGCTGACATGATTAGATTCACTGATTGTGGAAGAAACTATTCCCTTCTGCTCACCTTTGTTGACTATCTACACTAATTCCAAGATACCTTATATATGTAGGTCTAATCCTTTTCCCTGATAATACATTCGTTGGTATACTGCCATTGAATATGATTTGTCTTAGAAATACGATGAGACTTCTTCTACGCTCTATTGGAAATCCTCACATGGAATAGTAGATGTAGATTTTGATTGTTCTTCAACAAATGTTGTGATTCATAGTCAATGTAGGAGTCTTGAACCGTGCTCTGAATATCTGTAAGTTCCATTATTACTTGACCATATATGATGTTGTCAAGAGTATGAGAACCTTTTTTTGAAGGAAGATCATATATATGTCCATCAAAAGGAAGCATCTCATGGGAAGAAGTGTAATGCCCTACCGCGCAGACCCCAAAGGACAACAACTATGGTACATTTTTTTTTTAAAGATTACACAAATGAAATGAACATTAAGTCTCAATGCATGACATTCAAATGATTATATGCACTAACAACCCTATGTCCTCTAGGGCGTACATGAGGAAATTACGATAACTAATCCCTTTCAATGATACAATTGCATTAACAAGATGCATCACTAGGATGACAAAACCATTCTTTCATAGAGAATCCAATATAAAATATTTTTTAAGTGTTAACTTATTAAAATAAGATTGGCTCTAATTCAATAACCATAAACTTATAATGCATTCATGAAAAACCCAAAGGTGCATATCTCCATGACATATCAAAATAACAATGACCATGATCATCAATCACATAAGAACATCAATATTACACTATACATTATGTCATTTACATTAAATTTTCCAAATACATAAGTTACAACATTTCTTTCCCAATACATCATGGAAATAATACATCAAATACATGGTATGATAGATACAAAGAATATACTTCTGGAAATACACTGAACTCTGGAACACTCTACTACTAGTAACTCGACACTACACGGACGCTGGTGGGGAACCCAATGGGGTGTGTAGCACGTTCCTCCTGACCACGTGGGTTTTAGAAAAACCCACCCCCCATGCCAAGAGATGACAAGGAACAATCCTCGACCAAGGATGTCCAACAAACAACAACAAGACTCAACTCCAAACAAGAGTGACATGGAAATACATAGACAAACACCACATCAATAGATTCCAAAATTATAACATCAATAGATCACAAAACATAACATCAATAGACCACTCCCAGAGACTTGTGAAATCAACCAATCATAAAAGGGTGTACCAACACAGAGAAGTACTAAATCTCAAATGAAGCACACGCGAGGCATAAACCATCCCGCCACCATTCACATACATAGCTACACATTGAAACAAGTACAACCCATGCATAGGAACCAAAACTGCAATTACAATCTAACCTTGCCAAAACCAAATCAAATGATAAATTCATTATGCATCAACTACCTCTTGCCTCTAGAAGTCTAAAAGTCAAAATAACTCTTAACAGCGTACTATAACATAATGGGTTTCCACATTGATTAAAAGGAAAAGGAATTAACACAAGGATAATTAAAAATCCAATCTAACTTCAACAAGAAAACCAACAACCATAAATACAATTTGATTAAAAGCCATAATAGTATTCCAAATCTATTTCTAAAAGAAATACACTTATTATGAAAAATCGAATGTTAAATTGCTTCCTTCTATTTACTCCATTCGATGAGTGTTTATATTTATATATATATTTTAAAAATTTAGAAATTCTACTTGACTTTTACAATTAAAAATTTCCAGCATATACATAGCATATTCATCCCCTAGATATATATATATATATATTAATAAATTACTAACATTAAAAAAAAAATTATTTGATTCCTATACAAATTCTAGAATAAACGTAGGGGGATAGGCAGTATATATATATGAGTATGATCATCATTCTTGAAGTCTTGGATGGATTGGAAGATATGCATTAATTCACGATAGTATTTCAGGGTAGTGAGTTCTTCATCATGACTTATGTTAGAGAAATTGTCACTAATGAATTGGAAAATACTATGGAGACCATGATAATGCTTTGAAGAGATGATATCTTGATCTTGATTCAATTCAAAACAAAAATTTTCATACTTAGGATTATCTTCTTGATATGACTCTTGGGTGGATGGTATAGTGTGAATGGAAGACTCTTTGCTAGTCTTAATGAGCTCATATGGGGTGATGGAAGTGTTAACTACTGAAATTTGCACCCTGTTGAATATTAAATTCAACAATTCCAGTGTAACATGGGAAGACCTCTCAAAGTGTGGGCTTTGATAAGCAGAGGTCAACCTCCGGAGAAGGTCAGCTTCCTAGTTTGTGTATCTCCTAAAACTATTGATTTTGTAAGGAAAAGGGTAAGAAAGAGTACTTGTAATGAAACCTAATTCTATGGTGATACACCAAATTTACTAAGAATACATATAACACAGTTTACACACATAATTTCAGTCAATGACAAAATCTTTTTCATACACAACACAATCACATATGTTTTCTACATAAACATTTCATGAAAAGGTTTATATGGCTACACTCCTAGAAGGAAGAAAGACTTCACAACTAGAGAATACTGCATTTTAAACACATCTCACAACCTGCCAAAATACATATTGCTCTATAGAACGGTGCTAAGAAAAAACCACAAGGAATCATACAGTTTCACAAGCAGTTTCATCAATTATATGAATGCATGAAATTTAATAGAGAGATTGAAAAGGTAAAGTGCTTATACTCATTGATTTTAATGGTGAAACACTGATATACATGCCTGTCATGAGCTACAAAACATAGCCTCTCTTCTGTAGAGAACTCCAAAAGTAACAAAACCAGAAAAGTACCAAGAACTGATTACAATGAATCACATAAGTGATTATATCCAACAACTCCTCATCAAGATCCACCAAAAAAGGATCTAGAAGCTCCAATTTCGTAAGCCTCTAAAAGCCTAAAAAGTAGCAACTAGATCTCATCCCAAAAGGCTTCAAATAGGTGAAAAAGTCCAATTTGACTTTGTCAAACATGATGATAGTTCAAATCATCTACAAAAAGCTCCAAATTGCTCCAAAAAGCAAGGTAAAAGCTCCTATTCCTGCTCCAAGTGTTCGATAACTGAATCCAACTCTCCTATATGCTCTCTCAATGTTTCTCAAATGAGAATAACCTCCCTTCTTTTGTGGCAATCCATCAATACAAATGCTCCTATAATTTGCATTTTAAAATTAATGCTTAAATCAAATGATTTATAAATTATCATTTGAATTTGAAAATTTTACAATATGAAATAAATGCAAAAAAATAAAAGACTCAAACTCCATATATTAGCATAAATGCCTTAATAATAGGGTAAAAAAAGTCAAAAATAATGACTTGGGTATGCTCAAAAAATGTAGGCATATGTAAAGTTGGAAACACAATGTTAAAGCAAGGGAAATACAAGACTTAAAGTCTTGTCCACGGAATAGTGACAATGCAAAAGTTTTTGTTTTAAAAGAAAGGAAAAATGCCTAACTTAATTTCCCACATGAAAACTAGGGTAGAAGCCCTAAAGATAAAGAAAAAAAATCATATTTGCTTCAAAACTTGTTGTAGAAGCTTGGCCGCATCCTTCATTAGGGTTTTCTGGAAACTTGGAGCTCAATTGAGGGTCTTCCATATGGATTATTGTAGAATTTTGTATACATTCTCTATGAGAGGACACAGGAGGATTCAGGTAAACTTCTGGAAACATTATTTATTCCCTTTTTTCAATTTTCTGAAGGAAAAAAAAAATGCACAAAATTGAGCCCCTCTTGCAGAAAAGAATGAGCAAGTATTTGATTCTTTGTGTTTCCTCCTTTCATGAATAAAAGATGAAGAAAATTTTGATTTTTTCTGCAAAAATTAATGAGTTTTCTTTTTATGGCCTTAGCCATGGCCATTCTGATCTTTTGTTGTACCTTTTTCATGGAAAAGCATGGAGTCTCTTTGTATTTCTTTATGCACTATTATGTTTTTTTAAATGGCCGCGGTTTAGTTAGTTTTCTGTAAAAGCTCACTATCATTCACTTTCCCATGGCTTTTGATGTTTCATTATGTTGAGGACTCCTGATATAGCCATAGTCATGGCACAGCCCTGGGATTTGTAAATTCATTTGTGCCCGTCATCTTGCCATGAAATCACTGCATATAGGGCTCTAGATTTTTCCTCTCCTTAGAGTAATCCTTTATGTGACAAAATGTTGAGATCTTTCCTCTTTTATGTAGAAAAAGATGAGAATAATATTAGACTTTCTGTGTATTTTCTATTTCTTTTGCAAAAAACAAAAGGTTCTCATTTCAATGGCCGTAGATGCATGCATTTTTATTATGCTTTTCTTGTGTGAAAACTTCATGGCCATGACCACCTTTCTTGTAGGTGTCCGAGGTTCCTTTTGTTCCCACTTTCGATGGATTGCCTCTTCCATTTGCTAAGGAAAAAACAAAATGGATTTTACTTTATGTTGGTTATAAACACATGGGTATCTTTCTTTTGCCTATGATACCATGTAATTTCTGCCAGTATTATCATAATCACCTTTACTATGATAAGCTCATGCAAGATTATAGTATGAATTCAAGGGGTTTCTCTGTCAAAACAAAAGCTATTCAGTCAACCGTTCCATGAAAGATGTTTCCCTTTGATATTTCATGTTATGTTTCATCTATTCTTTGATAATGAACTTCTCTTGTTACTTCTCTTGCACTCATCATTTTGCAGTTTATAATACTATTGATCATAAACCTTGACTAGAAGATAAGACTTGCTCATTGTGGTCATAAAAACCCCTAACCATGATACATAAATTTAAGCATATCTATTATCAATAGTAATCTAGAATGCATTCACTTAGCATTTCTCTGTTATTTGTTTAGCTGATGATTACTCTAATTTTGATTCATCAAGTGGCTTCTAATAACTTACAGGTCACTACAAGATGACACTATCATTAAGACCTTGTCTACTATACTTAGTCTTTGCATCTTCTGATATCATGATTGTGAATAGAAAATTCCACATTACTGTAGAAAGCATCTCTGAAACATTTCGTGTCCTCCAAGAAAATGTGCCTTATAGGTTATCATCCCTCTATGTTGGAATATGTGCCTCAATCCTTACTAACATGGAATTCCTGAAGGGAAAAGTCGTTGTGACAGTGTTCATGTCTAGGCAACTAACAGTTCTGAAGCTCTTGAAATAATCCTATCGCTGTGATAGAGTTGATGTCTTACCGAATGAAGTCTATCGCTGTGACTCTCTGAGTTTGGCATGACCTTTTGGCGATCGGAAGAACTCTGGGTGATAGTTGATCCTATCAGGCTAACACAAGGATCTCAGGGAGATCTCTCAGTGAGAAGGTAAGTCTCACCGATGAGGGTTTTCTCTTGGTTCGCTCGCGGTGACTTAAAGACCTCGGCATGAAGTCTTGGCGACCAATGTATGTCTCGCTGATAGGAGGATTCTCGGAGGTCTTCGCAATGACAAAAGATCTCGCTGAGAAGTTCTAGCAAAAGCTATAAGTCACGCCAACAGAATGTCTTCGGGTTATCTTTGGGTGCTCAGAGAAATGTCTTGGCGAAGGGCTTGAGTCTTGCCAACTCGGTAAGACACGATGGAGCTCGATGAAACGTCACGGTGAAAGTCTTGAATCTTGCTGATAGTAAGTCTTCAGTAAGACCTAGGGAGCTCGAAGAATGGTCACGACGATAGACACGAGTCTTGGCAACAGTGTGACTTTCGGTGGAAGTTTTGCTTCAATATGAGTCTCACCGAAGAGCGATAGTCATGCCGAGTGGCTCACGCCGGCATGACTTGAAGATTTCGACATAAGATCTTGGTGACATCGGTATTTCTTTCCGATGGTTTCTCTGAATTCGATATGAATTGTTTCATTCGATATGAGTCTCGCCGATAAGGGAAACCTTTTCCAATATAATCGATTTGGACATCGATGGTTTCATTATGTCATGTAACAGTCGTTATAGCATCTTGTTGACTCGTGGAAGCTATAGCGATACCAATAGAGAAAATTTGTGGCATCGGGGAGACACTGTGAGTGTCTCACTGATATGCCAACAAAGTTGAACGCTCTTGACCATCCTGACCATCCTATGTGGAGCTTCGTGGACCAATCACAGGAAGCAGTTTTCAAGCAAGATGATGGTTGATTTATGCATCAGTTGCAATGCTGGAAAAATAGCATGCAGGGAAAAATCAACACTCGAATGGAAACTATCTATGATTGGAAATGGCAGATAAGGATGCACAGAAGACAAAATCTGAAGTGACTAAGATTTAAAGCAGATTGATTCTGTTTTAAAAAAGATGCGATGAGTTTATCGAATTGGTGGACAGAGAGCTTTTGAGAGAGATTTTTGAACTGTGAATGTAGTAGCTATTGTGAAACATTAGAGAGTTGTATTTCTGATTGTATGTAATTGTTGTTACTGTAATACAAAGTGATTCAGCTTGGTGTGGTGGGTTTTTTCCCGTAAGGGTTTCCCACGTAAATTTGTTGTTCATTTTCTTTGTGTATTTTCTTTATTTCTGTATATCTTTCATGTGCATCTTAATTAGATTATAATTTGGAAAAATTAAAAGCCCTGCATTGCATTCTTCCCTGTGGATTTGGCATTAGGAAAGTGTTTATGCACCTCTTCTTTCCTTACAAGTGGTATCAGAGCCTGGCCAGATGTGTTGTCCTTGTGAGTGGGTTGGGTTTTTTGTGTTAAATCCTTTTCAGTGGGAGTCTGGTAGAGGTCTGTTAATTTAATTACAAATTGAGATGGCAAGCACATCTAGTAGGATGGAAATAGAGAAATTCAATGGTAGCAATTTTGAGTTGTGGAAACTCAAAATGGAAGATATGTTAGTTGATTGAGATCTTTGGACTGTTGTGTCTAGAACAATGCCTCAAGGCATGAAGCAAGAGGATTGGGACCTGGTAGATAGAAATTCTAAGGGGCTGATAAGGCTCTGTTTGGAAGACTCTGTTCTTTTGAACGTGAATGAAGAAAAGACTGCCTCTTCCTTGTGGAAAAGACTAGCATCCATTTATCAGGGCAAGTCCTTGGTGAACAAGTTGTTCTTGAGGAAGAATTTGTACTCTTTGAGGATGCAGGAAGGAGGGTCTGTTGCTAATCACTTAAATGTTTTCAATATGTTGATTGCTCAGTTGACATCTGTTGGTGTAAAGATTGAAGATGAAGATCGTTGCATGTTGTTGCTGTGTTCTTTTCCAGATTCTTGGGATCATCTGGTGATGGCTATTGGGAGTACGACATCCACTTTCAAGATGGAAGATGTTGTTGCTTCTCTATTATCAGAAGAAATGAGAAGAAAATCTTCTGAGATGGAAAAGGAGGCTCTGGCTGTCAGAGGTAGACCCAAGGAGAAAGGCAAGAAGAAGGACAAGAAGTCCAAATCGAAATCAGAAGGGAGATCAAAGTCTCCTGGTAAGAAGTCCAAAGTAAAGTGCTAGAATTGTGGGCAACCTGGTCATGTCTGAAAGGATTGCAAGGAGGAGAAAAAGAAGAAGAAGAATTCTTTTGGAAATGATTCTTCTCATAGTGATGCAGATGCCTTTAGTGCAGCTTTGGCTACACGGGCATCAAATGATGTCTGGCTGATTGATTCTGGAGCATCTTTCCACATGAAATCTCATAGAGAATGGTTCATGAAGTATGAAGAATACAATGGTGGAAAGGTGTTCTTGGCAAGTGATTCATCTTTGGAAATTGTTGGTTGTGGAAGAGTCAGAATTCAATTCCTTGATGGAAGAGTAAAGGGAATCAATGATGTGATGCATATACCAGGTCTGGCTCGAAATCTACTTTCTGTAAGTAAGCTGAATGATATCGGAGTGCAGGTCACGTTCTCGGGAAATGGCTGCAAGATGACTAGAGGCTCTATGGTGCTGGCTAGGGGTGCTCGAATTGGTACTCTGTACAAGCTGGATGCACAAGCTATTCAATGTAATAGTGTCTCTGCAAAGTCACTTAAGGTTGCTCATGAAGAAAAGAAGGAAAACGTTCCTGATGGTGTAAACTCCATGGAGATTAAACTTCCACCAGAGAAGACTATGCTTTGGCATCATAGGCTTGGCCACATTGGTGAGAAAGGTCTAAAAACCTTGAAAAATAAAAACCTGGTAGAAGGGCTTGAAGATTGTAACCTTGAATTTGATTTCTGTGAACATTGCATATATGGAAAGCAACACCGTGTTTCATTTTATTCCAGTCCTCACAAAACTTCTAGTTTACTTGATTATATACATTATGATGTGTTTCGTCCAGTGAATGTTCCTTCTTTGTCTAAATCAAGATACTATGTTTCGTTTATTGATGATTATTCAAGGAGAGTATTTGTATATTTTTTGAAAAGTAAATCAGAAGTGTTTAGTCAGTTTAAGGAATTTAAAAGCCTTGTAGAAAATCAGACTGGTAGAAAAATAAAATGTTTAAGGACTGACAATGGTGGTGAGTTTTGTTCAGATGAATTTGAAAGGTACTATAAAGATCATGGATCAAAAGACATAAGACTACACCTTATACTCCACAACAAAATGGAGTTGCTAAAAGGTTCAACAAGACAATAATGGAAAGAGCACGAAGTATGCTGAGCAGTGCTGGCTTGGAGGAGAAGTTCTGGGCTGAAGCAGTCTCTACAACATGTTGGTAAATTGCTCTCCTAACTCTACTTTTGTTGAGAAGACACCTTTGGAAGCATGGTCTGGAAAGAATCCCTCTCTTAGACATATTTGTGTCTTTGGTTGTGAGGCATATGGATATGTGCCATTTGAAAAAAGATCTAAGTTGGAAAAAAAAGTTGTGAAGTGTATCTTTATTGGCTATAGCACTAGCATAAAAGGATACAAGCTTTGGAACCCTGAGACTGAGAAGGTTTTGCACAGCAGAAGCATTATATTTCATGAGCTCAAACTTTCTACTTTGGATCTGCAGTCAGAGAAGAAATCAGAAAATGAAAAGGATGTTGCAGCAATTCCTCAGACACCAGATAAAGAGGAATTGAAAAATCAAAATGTACCTGATACTAAGGAGAGCTCAAGTAGTTCTAAAATTTCTAAAGATGATGAAGAACCACCTCAGCCTCAGCCTGTGAGGAGGTCAACTCGTGAAAGAAAGCAACCTAAAAGGTATGGGTTTTCTTTGATAGAGTCTACTTGTGCCTATGCTTTAATTTCTATCACTGATGAACCTAGGACTGTGAAAGAGGCATTTAAAATGTCTGATTCAAACTCTTGGTTGGAAGCCATGAATGAAGAAATGGCATCATTAGAAAAGAATGACACCTGGAGTTTGGTTCCATTGCCTAAAGGTAGAAAATCTGTAGGCTGCAAATGGATATTCAAAAAGAAAATAGGTCTAGATGGTGGTGTAGAAAAATATAAAGCGAGTCTGGTTGCAAAAGGTTATTCCCAGGTAGAGGGAATTGACTATGGAGAAATATTTTATCCTGTAGCTAAGTTGACGTCTATTAGATTTATTTTGTCACTTGCATTAGCATATGATATAGAGATTGAACAGATGGATGTGAAAACAACATTTCTTCATGGTGATCTTGAAGAAGAAATTTATATGTCCCAGCTGGAGCATTTTGTGGTAAAAGGTAAGGAAAGGCTGGTTTGCAAGTTGAAGAAATCTCTGTATGGTTTAAAACAGTCTCCTAGAATGTGGTACCAAAAGTTTGACATGTTTGTCCTGTCTTTGGGATTTGTAAGATCAAAATGTGATCACTGTGTGTATTACAAAGCTGAAAGTGATCAAATTCTTATTATTGCTCTATATGTTGATGATATGTTGTTTATAGGCAATAGTAAGCTAATGATTTCTGATCTTAAGTCCCAGTTGTCTGCAAAGTTTGAAATGAAAGATCTTGGTGCAGCAGGGTATATTCTGGGAATGGAAATAACCAAGGAGAGAAAGAATAGAAAACTTTGGCTCAGTCAGAGTAAGTATATCATGATTGTTCTAGAGAGATTTTGTATGACTGAGTGCAAACAGCTAGTTGTTCCAATTACATAGGAAATGAAGCTATTTGTTGAGGATTGTCCAAAATCTTCTTCTAAGATGGAGGACATGACCAGTGTGCCTTATGCAAGTGTAGTTGGCAGTCTTATGTATGCAATGGTCTGTATAAGGCCAGACATTGCCCAAGTAGTGGGAGTTCTTAGTCAGTTTATGGCTAATCCTCAAAGAACACATTGGGATGTTGTGAAGAGAGTGTTTAAATATCTGAAGGGCACTTCAGACTATGCTTTTTGTTACCATGGTAACTTGGTTGAATCACAGAGAACTCTCAGTATTCAAGGTTATGTGGACTCTGATTGGGCAGGGGACATTGATAGCAGAAGATCCACCAGTGGATATATTTTCATGATGAATGGTGGTGCAGTGAGTTGGATGAGCAAGTGCAGGCTGTAGTCGCTTTGTCTACTACAGAGGCAGAATACATGGCAGCCACACATGCCTGTAAAGAAGCAATCTGGTTAAAACATTTTTGTTCTAACATTGGCTTTGATGCAAAAAAGATTACTATCTACTGTGACAACCAGAGTGCTATATGTTTGGCAAAGAATCCTACTTTCCATGCCAGGACGAAACATATAGATGTACAGTATCATTTTGTATGAGATATGGAGGAGGATGGGAAGGTCTCCTTGGAGAAAGTGGATACTCTGGAGAATGTTGTAGATGCATTGATGAAGCCTGTGAGCACAGACAAGTTCAGGTGGTGTCCCAGTTCAATGGGTCTCTTGGCCCATATTTTTTAGTAGTTTTTTTATGCTTTGGAGGTGTCAATAAGATCTTTGTCAAGTGGGAGCTTGTTGGAATATGTGCCTCAATCCTTACTAACATGGAACTCCTGAAGGGAAAAGTTGTTGTGACAGTGTTCATGTCTGGGCGACTAACAGTTCTGAAGCTCTTGAAATAATCCTATCGCTGTGACAGAGTTGATGTCTTGCCGAATGAAGTCTATCGCTGTGACTCTCTGAGTTCGGCATGACCTTTTGGTGATCGGAAGAACTCTAAATGACAGTTGATCCTATTAGGCTAACACAAGGATCTCCAGGAGATCTCTCAGCGAGAAGGTAAGTCTCATCGACGAGGGTTTTCTCTTGGTTCACTCACGGTGACTTAAAGACTTCGGTATGAAGTCTTGGCAATTGATATATGTCTCACCGACAGGAGGATTCTCGGAGGTCTTCGCAGTGACAAAAGATCTCGCTGAGAAGTCTTAGAGAAAGTTATAAGTCATGCCGACAGAATGTCTTCGGGTTATCTTTGGGCACTCAGAGAAATGTCTTGGTGAAGGGCTTGAGTCTTGCCGACTCGGTAAGACACGATGGAGCTCGATGAAACGTCACGGCAAAAGTCTTGAATCTTGCCGATAGTAAGTCTTTGGTAAGACCTAGGGAGCTCAGAGAATGGTCACGATGATAGACATGAGTCTTGGCGACAGTGTGACTTTCGGTGGAAGTTCTGCTTCAATATGAGTCTCACCGAAGAGTGATAGTCATGCCGAGTGGCTCATGTCGGCATGACTTGAAGATTTCGACATAAGGTCTTGGCAACATCGGTATGTCTTGTCGATGGTTTCTCTGAATTTGATATGACTTGTTCCATTCGATATGAGTCTCTCCGATAAGGGAAACCTTTGCCGATAGAATCAATTTGGACATTGATGGTTTCATTATGACATGTAATAGTCATTATAGCATCTTTCTGACTCGTGGAAGCTATAGCGATACTGATAGAGAAACTTTATGGCATTGGGGAGACACTGTGAGTGTCTCACCAATATGCCAACAAAGTTGAACGCTCTTGACCAGCCTGACCATCCTATGTGGAGCTTCGTGGACCAATCACAGGAAGCAGTTTTCAAGCAAGATGACGGTTGATTTTATGCATTAGTTGCAACACTGGAAAAACAGCATGCAGGGAAAAATCAAGGCTCGAATGGAAACTGTCTATGATTGGAAATGGTGGATAAGGATGCATAGAAGACAAAATCTGAAGTGAATAATATTTAAATCAGATCGATTCTATTTTAAAAAAGATGTGATGAGTTTATCGAATTGGTGGACAGAGAGCTTTTGAGAGAGAGTTTTGAACTGTGAATGTAGTAGCTATTGTGAAACATCAGAGAGTTGTATTTATGATTGTATGTAATTGTTGTTACTATAATACAAAGTGATTCAACTTGGTGTGGTGGGTTTTTTTCCTGTAAGGGTTTCCCACGTAAATCTGTTGTTCATTGTCTTTGTGTATTTGCTCTATTTCTATATATCTTTCATGTGTATCTTAATTAGATTGTAATTTGGAAGAATTAAAATCCCTACATTGCATTCTTCCCTGTGGATTTGGCATTAGGAAAGTGTTTCCACACCTCTGCTTTCCTTACACTCTATCATGGCATACTATATGAAGAGTCATCTGGAGAATTATGGCTTGAATCCATGCAATACCAAAATAACAGGTTACATAATATTTCCCAAAAGATGTCCAGAAGTAAACCCAGTTGCATTTATGATTTCTATCTGCACCTTTTCCTTAAATCTGTCCTTCCCACTATATTGTGCATAATTTGGTGTATTATGTAGCATGTGTGACTGTCCCATTAGATTGTTTACCCATGGATCTATTCTTGCAAGACATATGAATTGTCTTTACATTGTTGTTCCACTTTATATATGGCCTTTCATTTGCAATTCAAGGAGATACACAAACTAGGAAGCCAACCTTCTTTGGAGGTTCTTTTCCATCTTTAGGTATCCCCACAACTAGGAAAAGTTCCCATGTTTCTCTAACTTTCCGAGTTTCATAACTCAGACAGGGTGCAGAAGTTTAAGAGATAATAGGAAGTTTATTACCACTTTGGAACTTCTTTGATATGACCAATCACGAATTCATATGAGGGAGTTATATTGCAATCCAAGACACATTTAATGTCATTTTGATGTGAAACATTTCTAGACACTGTTGATTGATCTTGATTATGCACTAGGAAAGTGTCTTGATACATGTCCAATTCATCATCTTGTGAAGAATGAGTAGCACAATATGTCCTACTATGTTATCATAGATATGACTCACATTGTTATAGCTTGGCACTTTTTTTGGAATCTTTGGCCTTCCCATGACTAGTCATATATTTATATATTCCTAAATTTTCATTCCCTAATTTTTTATCAATATCAACTTCACCTTTGATCAATAAGGTCTTGGATGTGATGTTTTAGTTTGATACAATTTTGGGTTTTATGACCTTTTGTGTGATGATATTGGAAAAAATCCTTGTCATTGTACCATAATGGCTTTATTTTTGGTTCAACATAATTACAATAATAAAGAAGTTCAATGTGTTTTGATTGGATCAATTTCTTTAGCACCATTTCAATAGATTCCCCTAAGGGAGTGAATTATCTTTGAGGAGCAATGTTTTGTCTAGGTGGAAATCCTCATGAAGGATTTGTATTTTAAACATTTTTTTGCATGTTTTTTTGTGTATGTGGGTTCAATGGTGCCTTGATAACAACCTTTGCATCTGCCACATTGTCACTAGTAATGTTCTTATTTTTGGCCCAAAATTGGGATTTGTCACTAAAACTAGATGATTGGTTATTGTTTTTGTAAATTTGCACTGCTCCCTTTGAGATGAGGGCCCTCTCAATGTTGAGTCCTTTAGATATGAGTTCTTCAAATTTCATTATGTATTGCATTCTCAATTGAAAGGCTAAATCCGTTTCTAAGTTAATCACAACAATTTTAACTTGTCTCTTAGGAATGGGCCATTTACACTTGCTTGCTTTATGTCCCCACCTTTGGAAGAAGGATACAAAGGCTTCTCCCTTGTTATGTTTACTTGAGTATAGAGTTCATCCAAGGTTATGTCTGCATCAATGTTGTAGGATAAATGAGCTATAAATTGATCTACAATCTCTTAAAATGTTTTGATTCCTTGGGGTAAGTGTGAAAACCAATGTATGGCTTTCCCTCCCAAAATTCCTTGAAAGAGATGCATAATATATGAATCATTGTATGATACTTCCATGCATGTGACATAGAACTCTCTAATATGTTCCTTTGGATTACCACATCCCTTCTATTTTTCAAATTTTGGTATCTCAAAATTTGGGGGAAATGGTATCATGGTGATGCTTCGATCAAATGGATATGAACATAAATCTTAAATTGTATACGACTTATTAGTCTTTCCCATTTGAATGTCCTATATTTTTTGTGTTAGTGTTTATATTTGTGAAGATATATCCAATCGAGTATTGTTCAATAGTGAATCACCCATGTTGTGTAAATTTGGATCATGATAAGGAGGAACATTCATGTCATATGAACCCACTTGAAATTAATGATTACAAGTTTTATATTGTGGATTACCTTGATACATAGGACTTGTTTGATAATTTCCTTGAGGTCTAAAACTAGTTTGATGTTGTGGATTTCCTTGATGTTGAAGGGATGCATTATAAGATCCATATTGATTTTACAAAGCATTATTTTTTTGTGATGGATTCAGTTGTTGAAAATTGGTGTATGTTGATTTTTGCATATTTTGTTGTGACATCAATTATTGTTATTGTTGTAAGTGTTGTAAGGTAGTGTATTTTTGATGTTGCAATGGTTTAATTTGATGTTTTGTTGGTGGTTTCTGATATTAGAGATTTTGTTGATATTGTGAGATGGTGTTGTGAGTGGACTAATAATGTTGATGTTGTGGCGGGTTTTGGCTTTGATATTGAGACCATTGATGTGATGGATTTTGATATTGATGTCGAACATTTTGGTTTCAATATAGTACTTGATGTTTTTTTCCTTGAGACTATTTTTTATTAGGGGTAAAGCAGGTTTTGATGGGACCTGAAACCCATTACAGAATGGTTTTGAAGGGACCCATAACCCTATCAAAGCAAAGCATACTGTTTACAATAAAATACACATACCATCACCAGCCCAACAAAATCCACAACAAGAAAAACAAGAAAATGCAAGATGGAATAGAAAATCAAGGGACTGAGGTACCTTTACAAGGTTTTAACTAGGACCAGAAACCCTTAGGTACACAAGGACACTGCCTACATCAGCTAGGCATCAACAAACTAGCCACTCAAGGAAGAGATCGTTGAGCCAAGAGATACAACCAACTTAATGGTGTAGAACACCATCAAAACCCTAAACAACAATGCCAAAAAATACAACCCCACCTCAATAGGGGAGTTAGAGAGCACAAAAAAACACTAAAGCACATCAACCAACTTGTAGCAACACCCCATCAGAATCACCAACCCCAACTCCACCTTAATAGGAGGGAGCTCCCCTCTATAGGAGAGGAAGAAATGAGATCCCAAACCTCCAAATTCATCACTCATCTACCCACACATGCTCCACCTTGATAGGAACAAGTAGAAGAAAGAAGAGCTCCCCACAAAATCTATAGCACCCACCTCCACCTCAATAGAAGAGGGCTCCACCTCAATGGGAGCAGTCACCACCTCTATAGAAGACACCAACTATAGATTAAGAGAGAAAATTTCAGAAGGAAGGGTAGTCACAACCACCTTTGGCAAAGAAAGATACTGAACCAATAAAAAATGTACTTCAGCCACCAAAATAAGAAACCAAAACATCTAGGCCTTGAGAAGAAGAAAATATAATAGCTCAACCCATGAGATATCCATGATTCCCAAAACAAAAAAAATAGGAACCAATAGTCCTATAGCAACATAAAACTATAGAGCTGAAGCCAAGGGAAAAACCACTCTGAATAGAGTACATAAATGAAGGATCCTTCATCCAATACAACAAATCAGGCCACAAAGGATAACAAACTCCCTTCATAAGAATACTCTTCACCATCTTAGGGAGAATCACGACCCGAAGGTCGCATAGAATCAACTTTATATCTAATAGTGCAAAAGCACCCTATTCAAGCCCACAAAACCCAAACCCAACAATGGGAGTAGCATAGGAAAAGATAGTCCAAACCTAGACCAAAAAGGACAAAATAGAAAGAACCCACAAGGGAACCCACCAAACTCCAGAGGACCCAACAGCTAAGTCCTTCCAAGATCAAAAGCTCATCTACAAATAGAGGAAATAAAACCCACAACACCTAAATATCTTCAAACAAGTCTTGGGGTTGAGCGCCATGCTTAGAAAAAATAATGAAAGAGCTCTAAAGAAGTCAATCCCGCTTAGAGAGGCCTACACACACTAGTGAAGGGAAACCCAAAAGCCACACACAACAAGAATCATGACACAATCACAAGAGCATACAAGGAGCCAGTGTAGGGGAAAGCCCTCCACCTCAATCACAAACTCCTCTCTAAACACCAGCAAGGATAGAAAAACCAAAGCTAGAGGACCCACAAAAACTGGCTAAAGCTTCAAAGCCAACCAATACGTGAACCTAGCCTCCCATGCGACAACAACCAAACATAAACCAAAAGGCGCACCCTCAAGAGGCCAAGCTCTGCATCTAGATCATCCTTAGCATCCTCACCAACAACCAAGGATTTCAAACTTCCTCCCCCATAACACTTCCTTCCCGCTCTTGCTCTTTCCATAATATTATTATACATTATCCTTGAGATTGTTGACCTTGATGTTGTTGTGACATTTGTTGTTGGGATATTTTATTTTGTTGCACTTGATGTCGTGGAGGTATTTATTGAGGACCTTGAGGCTTTTGAGGACCTTGACATTATTGTGGACCTTTAGGTTGTTGTGACATTTGTTGAGGAGCTTGATTTTTTTGAAGACCTTGAGGTTGTCTCACTTGATGTTGGTGAGGGTTTGTTTGATTTTAACTTTGATGGTTTTGAATACTAGGGACATATGTGTGGACATTTTAAGCATTGGATGTAAGTGGAATTTTAGTGTTGAATGTAGATGGGAAATTAGTGTTGAATGTGGGTGGAATGTTGGTGTTTTGAATTCCCAAATTTGTGTGATTCCCTAGGTTTTGAGTATTGTACAAGGGATTGACGTTTTGATTTGTGAAGTTTGTTTGATCTATCCCTTGAGATGTAACCATGGGTTGAACTAGAACATTTGAAGAGGGGTTAGGTAATTTTTTAATAACATGATGTACCAAGGGGTCATTTCCTTGTTGACAAGTGGTTGTTCCAACATTTGATGTTTTTGGTTGTTCTCTAAGTTGATTTATGTCAAAATTGGGGGGTAGTTTAGCTCCTTGTTGTGCAAGTATCAACATGTATTGATTGAGGTTTTCACTTATTACTGCCTCTACTTCTTTGATAAACTCTTGGTCGTGTTGCATTTCTAAGAGTTACTCACGAGTGAAGTCATGTTTTTTATTTGTGATATCCTCTATGAGAACTTTCTCAACTTGAGATTGGTGCATTGATGTTTTGGCCTTCTTTGATAGAGGAAGTTGAGAAGTTGTTTGTGGCATTCAAAAAGGTTGATCACTAACCCCTATGTTGGTAGGAGTATTGGTAGAAATGGGAACTTTTGATCTATTAAAATTCACACTTGTAGCAGTAGGCATGTTTGGAACACTAGGGTTTACTTCCATTCTTTCATTTGTATTGAGACCTAGCTGTAACCATACAAGTTGGGTCTACCCTAGGAGATGTTTGATGTGAATGATATTCTATCTCAATAAACTAATAAACATTACACAACACCTTGAAATATTCCACATCAACAAAATATTCAAAACCACTAGTGCAAATGCATGGAACTGAGAAAACTATCATCTTGTGTAACCAAAAAAACTTCCATTGAGAAACAACACATGAATCAAGCTTGCAAAATAAATAAACACTAAACAAACCATAGGAAGGTAGGTGCAAAAAAATTTAGCATATTCCCAAATGCACAAGACAAGAATCTTCATTGTGGAGAAATGCAAAGAAATTCCATTTCTCCTAGATATCACTCTTCGCAAGCTAGAGATAGTCCAGCACACTATCAAACATATCTTCTACTGGTGTACATTTTGGAACCTGAAACTCTAGATATAAAACCTTCAAATACCTTTGAACATCACTTTAAAACTACACAAGCACATCTTCTAGAATGAAGAAATGTGGAGAAAAATATAGAACACTTCCTAGTCACCTTGAACAATCTTTATGTAATATTTTTCAAAAGCACTTGGAAACCAAGTGACCCCACTACATCTACAACACCTGCTCAACAACATACAATCCTTCTTATCATATCCATACTAGAGGTTGATTTCAATGACAACACTGATGAAAACATAATGAAATAAAGAGATGTTGCTTATGGTCTCTAGTATGTTGTATGCTCTCTCCTATTGTTCTTGAGGAAGTATGTGTTGCTGCAAGGAAGTTCTAGTCTCTGCATGTTGGTGAAAGTTTATGTTTTAGGAAGATGCTTTGAAGGATTTTTGGGAGAAATCTCTACATTCCTTTGTTGATGAAGTTATGGCCTTATGGTTTGGGATTTAGTGTTTGTATTTTGTGGATGTTGCAATCCTATCTTTTTAGGTCACCAATGTTGCCAAGGAGGTTTATGCTATTTACAGTGTTTTGGCAGTTTTATTGGATGTTTGGACTGGTCCGAAAAATGCTTTGCATTTTGCTGCATTTATTTTTCTACTCTTACGGCTCGGTGGACATGCTCTTAGTGCTTCAGATGTGTCTCAATTCATATTTCATGTAATGGTGTGTACTGTAGTTTGATATGTTAATGTTCTATCTCATGATTGTCTATTATGTGCTTATGAGATGAAGTGTTCTACTTTTGTTTGGGTTGTGGTGGTTTTTTGTGGCATGATAGTGTGAAATAAGTTTTTTTAAGTGTTGTTGGATGTTTATGAAACATATATTTATGATCCACACATCAATGATTGATCTCTTTGGTGTTGTATAGTGTGTTGAGTTAGTTTTCTAGGAAATTTATGAATATCTAGTTGATAGGGATTGTTATCTTGCTTGCACTATCTTCTTGGGGGTTTGCGCCAGCATATGAATTTGTGTTAAGATGTATTTGGATCATGACCTATCTTGTTGAGAACTGGATTGAGTAGATTCAGTTGTAAGAGTATTTTTGGGCTGATTGGTTATGTGCTACATGTTTCCTTGTTATCAACTTGGATTGATGTGCACCAACATGTGAGTTGTTTTGGATCACTTTGGAAGATGTAATAAGATTATTTTTTGCCCTCTCTATCTTCTGGATATGACCACTTTATGTTCTTGTGGCCAACTTGTTGAGATTATTGATTATCTTTTGTTCTGGTCGACCTAATTAATGTTTTGTGATATTGTGGAGGATATAAATGAAAGATCAAATTAATTGTAAGATGAGTAAGTGGATGTGTGATGAAATAAATAATCACAATAACCCTCTTTTCTGAAATCACACTCTCAAAAAAACACAACAGTGCAAGCAAAATCTGCAACAAAGTCTCATGGATTCAATTGAAGCTTGCAACAAAACATATTCTCATGATGAAAATTTGATTACACAATAATTTTTAGTCATCAAATGACTGATGGGAAGCAACATATGCCCCTTACATAACCTTAAATCAAACAAAAAATGAAATACAAAAAAAGGAAACCAATGTGCTCCATGAACACTTCAAAATCAACACCTTTCTCCTGTAATCATTCACCTGAAACCCTTCAACTTTCAATAATGAAGGATTCAATTTTTATTGGCTTCCATAATCCTCTTGACCTAGGATGCTCCTACATCAATGTGGTGATGTGTAAGCATGGAATGAAGAAGTGAGTTGTGAAAATGAGAAGAGAAATGAGCTTTAATGCCTTAGTCAACAAAGTGTATTGTTGACATATGTTGTAACTCCTAAATCTTCATGTATCCTACTTTGAGATATTGAATCTCATCAAGTCATTGTAATTTATATATTTCCCTAGGTTTGTGCACCTCAGTACTAGAAGTCTCTTGTATCTTTCCCTCAAGTTGTGTACCTTAGTTTGCAAGTCGATAGGAAGTGAGCCTAAAAATTGTGATTTTGTAAGTAGTGAGCTTATATATTAAGAGATTTATCTCCATGGTTTATCCCTTTTTGGGTTTTCCACGTAAATTTGGTGTTATCTTGTGTATGTGTGTTAATTTCCTTATCTTTCATTGTTGTTGATTAGATTAAGTGTTTCAAATTTGTGAATGAGTTGTTGAACTTGCTAAGAGTCTGAATTTGTATATTGTTGAAGGGTTTATGATTTGAAAGGGTTTAAGTTTTTGAAGATACTGATTCACCCCTCAATATCTAGTTGTGTTCAACATAAGGTCCTTACAATTAATAAAAAATAATTAAACTACTATTCTAATATTTCTAGGGACCCTTATCCACAACCTTCAAGTTGTCCAAACAAAATTATTGTCCTAACACTCTAAAAATGTAACATTGCCACCTTAGGTCAATATCCTAAGAACAAAACACAAAATATAAGCTTCACTAGGTTTGGAATGTATCAACATCCACTAAGATAATTTAATATCTAAATGACTTTAATGTCATTGGTTTCTATACGAGAACTTAGTTAAACTACCTTAAAAAATAACAAGGTATCAAAATAACAATACAAGAGTGCCTAAATTCAACCAACTCAAGGTACACAAAAGTGTGCATAAATAATATATCAAGCCTATCACTAATTCTAGCCAAAATTCCTCAAACTAGATATAACAAAAATTACATAAATATGACATGATAAGATTTCCATATAATTGGTTTATATAATGAACCATGAGCTATGCCACTTGGGTATAATCTAAAATTATTAATCAATATCTACATACATATAACTAGTGAATAATAATAATTTCATGTGAGAGGATACACCAATATACCCATCATAATCATAAGATGATAGTTCTTCACTGAGACCTATAATGCCATCATGTAATGATTATTAAGGAAAACAAACTAAAAAAGTTTCAATCATGAGAGACTAATTATCAAAATGTATGCGATGTTTATGTGAATACTACCTTGAATACCATATGGTTCACATGTGATGTAAATAACGGATAATCATAAGACACACCATCATAGATAAAAGAAGGTAAAACATCACCAAAACATGGCTTATAAACATAGAATCATCATGTATATTACTAGAGATAGGAGTAAAATAGATAATATATGGTTCAATACCTCGATAGTTATCTAACATAGGCAATTCCCAAGTAGTTGCAACAAGTATCATTTAATCACAATAACAAGGATATAGATTTATAGTACTCCACCATTATACTACATAACATATACATTCTTAAGTTATTATAATAAAAGAAAATTTATTCCTCAAAAATATTATTTTTACTCAAACATAAAATTTATACATTATAGACCATGGAACCTTATGAACAATGCTATCTCAATAAAATAATAAAATAGTTAGATTATATTCTTCATAATTAGCTCATAGGCTACATATAGTTTGAGATTTGAGCTTGAGACATGTCTCACACCTGCAAACTAAAACAAGTTTCAGCTGTTGTTTAATGGTAAACCAATTGTCACTTAATGGTAAAAGCCTCTAAAATCTCACCTATTACATAAAAGCTAGATAAATATTGATTTGACAACTAGATGAGAACATTCTATTTATATTTACACTGTTTTTTGTCAATTTGACAATAACTTTCTTTCTTCATTTGCATTGCTTTATGTCTTAAATCTGTATACAAATATTTCTTAATCAGATAATGCTTAATTTCTTTAAGGAAAAAGTCTAGATTTGTCTACATTTATTTCATTCCATCATTTAGCACTTATTATTAATTGTTTAATCAAGCGATATGCAACTAGAATTTGCAGCATAACCATACACAAACACATACTCTCTAACATATTTACATATAGTTTTCTATGACGTAATCCTTGAACCCCTTTAAATACAAGTACTAGTATTTTTTATTTTTTTTAAATTCATGTAACCATTAATATTTCATGACTACAATATCATTCTTAAGATTTAAATAAAAGAACTAAGATGAATCATTTATCCATGGTTTAGGAAAGAAAAACCAGAAAGATGAAACCATAAGAGCCCTAGTAAAGTAAGCTTAAATTAAAGACAAGCCAAGCATGGATCTGTTAAATAAAATGCCTCTTGAATATTTGTAGGATAAGCACATAATAGATCTACAAGATTTTTGAGAATCAAAAGCAATACCATAAAAGGCAGATAAAAATCCTCCAAAATCCATCAAAATCCTTAGTAGATAAGCATAAAACTTTGGTGGCTAAGACAAGCACAAAGCAGCTGACATAATGCCTTACACCAAGTTTACAGGATAAGAACATGGTGGATTTTATAAATCTGATTAGAACCTTCCAGAAAAGTGAAAGACGGCTCAAATGGAAGAACGGCCAGATTTATTTTATCTCTTCACTATTAGCCATGGATAAGAACATACGCTTCCCAAATCTCAATCCTACGTTCATTACAAACAATTTAACAAGTCAAATAAACAGTTTGTATGTACTAATTGTTAACTATTTCAAAAGGACTAACTTCATGGTGTCTTAGTAAATAAACAATTATCTACATTGGCTTAATATAATGCAACTAGCTAAAGATAAATGAAAAGTTATCACTCCAAAAATAAAAAATAAACCTATGCAAAGGGTTATGGATTCCTCAGTATCAAATCACAAATAAAATATAGAAAGATAAGTTTTAGAGAAGATGATAAGAATGGTTCAATTCAATATGAATCCATTAGAGCTTTTTCAACTATATGAAACCCAACTTTTGACTCTTTAATATATTAGTGTTAACCAAAAGAAAAGATGGTACTTTGAAATCTGTTTTGGTATGATAGGATGAATATCTTCAATGTGGGTTCATTTAAAATAATTTATTTTCAACTGCATTTCAATTAAATATTTGATCTTTATTATGGCTAAACAAAAATTTGGTTGAAAACCTTGTAAAGGTCTAACTATATGTATACACTCTTAAATATAATTGTTTCCAATGTTTAATGGAAATGAAATATGTTTATTATGAGTAAGAAAACTCAACAAAAGTGGAAGAAAGACAAAACAAAATTTATTATGTCTCAAATAAAGATCAAACGTAAAGATTTAAGCATTTCTCCAATATACTTATTATTTTACAAGAAGATAGCCTAAGGTTAACAACTCACTCCAAAATAGGCATCTTGAAACAAGGTAGATTTATTGAGAATTTTTTCATACTATCAAGCAAATGCTAACAAGTGCATAGATATATATAAAGGTTGCATAAGATGAGCGATAGACCACCTCAACAAAATGAGGTCACAAAGAAGAACATGATCACAAGACAAGCAATGCAAGGAGTTAATACAAGATATGTCATTCTAGAAAATGAATTCCTCAAATAAATATTAAAACTAAAACTAAAACAACATAGAACATTACAACAATTTTCAAAAGTAAAGATAAACCCTTGCAATTTGCTCTTTTGGAAAAAAAATCTTACATTATAACACAAATCAAGAAAAACAAGTGAATAATTTTTTTTTTTGGGTAAAAGGCCCATGGCCTATTATATATATATATAATAAAATAAATTTTGTACATAAGATTTGCATCATATGGAATACTACAAAATTCCATATCAGTTCCCAAACTGTCCATGAAATCGTACTTTTGCTTACAATGCAGTTGGAAATACAAAATTTAGAGCATATTTTTGTCAACATTTTCCAATTTTCAAAAGAAAACAAAGATTGTAGATCATTTCTGGATACCCATCTTCATTTAACCTTGTAGAGCCAAGTTCCATGCAAAATTTCCAAAAAACTGCTTGTAAACAACCAAGATGTTACTCTTCCATTCGCTTCACTTCGACTGAGTTCTCATCTTGAGCCTCAACGTCCTCCTAAGATTGCAACTCATGGGAAAAAGGGCCATATCCTACAACTGGTTCAAACTGAGCTTGTGAACCACAAGCACATGAGCCATGACATGTAACTGGTCCATTTGCTATTTGAACTATTGGAAACTTGCATCCATTTAAAGACAATTTCCACATAACCTAAAAGAGAAATCTATGCAACTAAGTATTCAGAATCCACATGCACGAGAATAGACAACATACCCATGAAAATATGACACAAGATATACCCTGGGAAAACCCTTGAGAGGGAAAAAATCCAACCTCCAAAAGCATCCATCTCTCATGTATTATTCAACAATAAAGATTACAATACATCTTCAGAGTTTCCATGAACACCATTGAAGCATCAAGCCCTCTCCAAGCAATCCATGTGAACAAGCATGTAACCACACATCCCATGCCATGCTTCAAACCCTCACAAATTCTAACAAGAGCTAACATGCAAACTTTCCCAACCTAAACAACTACCCTTGTGGTTGCTTTTATAGAAACAAGTTCCCACAAAACCACCAAGTGATATTACACAAAACCATGTGACTAAAACCATGAGATTACAAAACCATGTCCCCACATTTAATATTGGGTACTTTATTTATTTATTTTCCCCAATATTAAATAATTACATTTTTAGCAACTTAACTTATGTCCCAATGTTACATGCAACATACAATGGCCCCAAGAATAAATACATTAAATACATTATGCAAGGTGTACAACACACCTTTTCCTAACATTCTCCCACTTGTTGTATACATTGCATAAGGGGAACAAGTAACCTCAATACATGAATCAAATGAACAATCCATATAGCCAAATATACCATCATGGAATCAAAGTGCTCCATGTGCTCCATGAAGATACCTACACACAACATGAATCAAAGTGACCACCATCCCAAACATGAATTCTTGCATCCACCATCATGCCAATGCACAAATATAAGAAGCCACACAATCTATCACAACGAAGCATAAGTCTCACCTCAACCGCTATCCCAAATGCATACACTCAATCCAAAGGTAACAATATGCACTAGTAGTCATCAAGATACACAAACCCATAGTTGAAATAACACCCACAACAAGTGTCAATACATCCAACTATCCATACCTCCAAGGTATACAAAACATAGTAAACTCATGCCATAAACATATACACCCATAAACTGCAATCATAAACTCCATGTGAAAGACCTATCAAAGAATGACATACACATCCAAGATCTCCCACTACATGGGTAATGCAAATCTCAAAAAGATCAAGGCATACCAATTGTACCATTAGCATCATATAGAAAGTGTAAACTACATAATGTAGTACCAAGGAATCATCCACATTGATATGCAAAACCTATAAACCAATAACCTGTAAGAACAAATCTTATCACTGTAAGTTTACATAGCTCTCCCAAGTTCTCCACACCCAACAAAGAAGAAAGATAGAGGAACCTCCATGTCATCACCCAAGAACATAAGTGAAAACACATGACCACAAGCTAGTGATCACAATAGCTCCAACCAAACCTCAAACCAATGTAATGTGAAACCGAACATCTAGGAAGATAACCAAGACCAAAGAGAAACACTGCACATCATATACCTATAGAAAATCCTTCTACATACACCTCTAAATGCCAACTGTGTCAAATATGATCTCCTCCACAACACCCCAAAAGAAAAGCCATAACAACACCCAATTGTTCAATCACCAAGATCAAACATTAACATATGTATCATGTAATCCATATTTATGTAAGCCTCTCATAACCAAAGAAGATCAAACTAAATCCATTCCCAATGAAGGAAATAAGCCCAATACATCTCGTAAATTCAACATCAATGAATGTAATCACAATGAATAAGGAGATAGACATGCCAACACTCCTCAAATGAACCCTCCAAAACCATATATCAATAGTTGAAGATCCATATGCATGAGAAGATAAAGCATAAACATAAATCACCTAAAAGAAACAATGGGCAATACCTCTCAAGTGAAACCACTGAGTAGACCAAGAGTGGGAAATGAGAATTCTCCTCCAAGACATCCAAGTCATCATGACTCATCCAAGAACAGTCTCCTCATAGGTCCATGTTGAACTTATGTCCAACCAAGGTTTAGGATCCTCAAACTTCCTGTTGAAATATCATCGAGAGTAACCATCTCAACACGTGTCTCTAATCACAAGAGAACTAAGTCTCACCTATGTCTCCAAGTATCCATGAGTACCTATAACCAACCAATCCATGCCAAACTCCAAATGCAACATAGCACCATCATGAAGTAATCAAGCAAATGATTAATGTACCCAATACTAAGAGAATGACACTCGATCAATGTCAAAGCTCCAATCAAGAATTAGGAACATAAATATGACATCCATGATCTAACCATCTCCTCCTAGGAGATCACATGCACCATAACATATATACATCGTGGTCTCAAGAGAAAAAGTACCATGCCAAACTCTAAACGCGTATCAAGAATAAACCATGACATAATAACTAAACACTCTAAACCAAGAAACCATATCCCCAATCACATGAAGATAACCATACCAAATGATGCATCCATATCACTACCAACAACTCCCACTGAACTGTGATACTGATTCACACATGGCATCGTGACAACCATCCTCTTCATGAAGATCATCCAAGTCTGAAATGGCAGTAACATAACAAGTAGTACCAAAATCTCTAAGCCAAGAAGATACCTACAACCGCCAAACCATCATAAACATATCCATGATCACCAACCATCACTTTCAAAAGCTCCCACTTAATAGTGTAATCAAGCTATCCATGACATCATGATAACAATCTCCTCATGAAGATCAACCAAAGAATGCCCTCACACAATTAAAGAACTCAAATGCAACATGAGCTCCTCAATAAGAAAAAAAAGTAAACCATGATCCTCATACCAAGAAGATACACTGCCACAACCATAATTAGGAACCAATCCAACACCACCAACAATGCACCTGCATAAACCATCATGACATGCTAAAGTCTCTAAAGCACAAGAAATATCCATGACACCATGATCACCACCAAATGTACCAACAACTCAACACAACCATGTCCCACATATCTGCATAACATAGTCAACTACATAGGTCTCACATCATGACTATCCTTGGTAATACCATCTCTACTCCTCAACATGACAATAAAACTAGAAAACCAAGTGACTAAACTAAGGCATCACACTAAAAATGCATCAACACTGAAATATCTATGGGAAAAGATAACCCATTTCCAAGTCATAAATGCAACATGTAAGTATAGACCACCTACAATGCTACACAACTTGTAGATACAACAAGGAAGCATACAAATCCAACCAAATACTGATAACCATGTCAAAAGAGAATAATCTGAGATGTACAATTGAGCATACAATGAATCCAACATCAAATCTCTCTAAGATCCGACAATCCATAAACTCATAGTATCACCATGGTCAAATTTGTTGCAAGCTTGAGCAAGTTTGGTGGTGTTGTCATTAATGTCAACACAGTTTAGTATGTTACAGATTGTGCATGTATAGTTTAGATGTTGTTGAGATGTTGTGAGTGCATGGAGCTATCCTTATGATGTTGCAGATGTGCTGAAATGATGAGTTTCCAAGTGCTTTTGAGAAAATTAATAAAGAGTGAAGTCAGAGTTATGTATGGGTTCAGAATGTGCTCTGGTATGTGCTCCACATTTCTTCTATGTTGATCATATGCTTGTGCAGATCTGAAGGGTTGTTGTTGATGATCTAATGGTGATATATCCTGATTTATAACTTATGGTTTGATGGTGTTTGAAAGTTGTGTTCACCAGTGTGTGAACTGGTTTGGCATATTTGGTTATCTATGGACTGGGAGAAATTTTTCTGCTATGCAGTCCTCCACTATTTTGTTTAAGATCTTGCGGATTTGGGATATTCCTTGTAATGGTGTTCTCTGAGTTTTGGAAAAGATGTTTGTGGTTTGGGGATCTGGAAGTTGAGTTTCAATTACTGTATGTGTTTGCATAGTCTGGATGGACTGATGGAAGATGTTATGTGTTTGAAGGTTGTTACACTTGCTGCAAATGTATTTGAAGGAACTTGAGAAGTGTTCTCATGCATAATGAAGCATGTTGCGTCATTTGCATGTTATCTTCTTGCTGGGAAGCATGTACTTCAATGTTCATTTGTGTTTTCCTTAGGTTTGGCTGACTCGGTGTTTACACTTCATATGAAGAATTAAAATTTAATTAAGGAAGTGTTTGGTTGATTCAATACATTGTTTTTTATCTTGGTTAAGTTTTTAATTAGTCCACTCTCATTCCTTTCCACCGCGGGAATGTTGAGATGCCGACCTAATTTGAATTTATGAAATGAAGCGTATGTGGTTGACCTTGGAGAAAGTTTCTAAGGTTGAATTTGGTATAAATGCAAGTCGAGATGCGAAGGATTAAGATATACACAAGTAACAAATTAAGCCACAAGTGAAGAGCAAAAGTGTGTGAAAGTGAGTTGAGGCAATACTACTTCATTGTGTTAGATTCTTGAAAGCAGTGAGTTGAAGGTTTCTACAATCTTCTATTCAAAGTTGTGAATGTGTGTAAATTTTTGTGGTGGATCTTTCTATTATCTTTTGTATCTATAGGCAATGAGCCTCCCTATTAGATAGTGAGTCCTTTCTGTAGGAAGTGATCCTTTGTATCTGGATAGTGATCCTTTGTATCTGGATAGTGAGTCATATTCTGTGTAGTGAGCCCTTGGCAGTGAGCCTTCTTGTATTTAGTTTTGCTATCACTTTATATTCTTAGTTAATCCTCACCATGGTTTTTCCCTCATTGGGTTTTCCACATATAATCTGGTGTTCATTGTGTTGATTTTTCTTTTTGTTATATGCATCTCATGTTCATACTTAATATCAAAGTAGTGTGGTTGTGAAGTTAATAAGTGTTTGAATTTGGTGACAACTAATTCACCCCCCCCCTCTCAGTTGTCCTATGCCTTTTTAAAAAAGTAACCCATAAACAACTTAGATAAAGAAAACAACAAATAAACCATGCCAAAACAATTCCAAACCCGATCCACTGTGTAGTGCTTTGAACGAGCTTTTCGTCGACTATTCAATGTCTAAAATCTGACTCTAAATGCTCAAGATATACCCTCTTAAAGCTCAAAATAAACATCTGACTTCTAGTATGAAAAACACTAACTAAACTATAAAATCAAAAACAAAAACTAGCACCACAACATAGAGCACTGAGTCACCTTTCCAACGAGTTCAAGAAGAGAAAAAACAGATCGCCCCAGTGAAAGTTATGCCCCCTAGAAAAAAGTTGCTTAATTTGTATATAAGGAAAAAAATCAACACCCCTGGTGGCTCACTGGTGGTGGAATGATAGCCCCACCCAGGCGGCATTGCCCTCTGGTGGAAGACCTAAAAAAAATCATTAAATCCACTTTATTTTTAAAATATCAAAAAATTTAATCTGGTCCCTTTGGAATAAATCACCAATGGAATTATTTGAATAAAGGGTGGTTTTAAAAAATTAAAAAAATTATTTATTACACCCCATAAAGGGGTGGTAGGCTAGCCCTGCCGCTGGCTAGTACTACCGACCCTGCCAGCTTGTTGGCTGTTGCAGAGTTGGTGGTACCCAGTTGTACCATCAGCCCTCTACAAGTTTGGCAGGGGGCATAGGGGGTGTCGGCCCCCACCCCAATATATATATATATATATTTTTAATTTTTTTTCAAACTTTTTTTCAAATCAAATTTCAATCGGTATTTTTACCAAATTTTTTATTTCTAACTTTTTTCTTAATTTTTCATTTTATGTGACCAAATTATTTTTGGATGTAGATTTTTTTTTTGTATTTTTTTTTTGAAGATCCGTACGGCCTGCAAATAGGGCCTTTTACAAAAAAAAATTGCATTTTTTCCAGTAACAGAAATAAGTCAAATTATATATCAATCTTCGTCTCTCAGCCAACCCAGATCCAACTATGAGGTCCATTTTGTTCCAAGAGGTCTTCTATAAAATTTCCCCCACAAAACCCTCATTTGAATACATAGCCAAAAAGCCCTTTTGACCCAAAATTTCTCACACCCCAAATCTGCAGACAACCCATCAAAACAACAAACCCAAAACCCTTAGATCTACAATAACCAAACTGTAAAACCATCATATATTTCCATGTCTTTCATTCTCACATGCAATGCATAGATTCAAACTTAAACAAGATTTTTCTCAACCAAGGGTTATACAACCACAACCATGGCTTTGATACCACTTGTTGGAAACTTGCACCCATTTAAAGAAAAAATCCACATAACCCAAAAGAGAAATCTATGCAACTAAGTATTCAGAATCCACATGCAAGAGAATAGAAAATATACCCATGAAAATATGACACAAGATATACCCTGGGAAAACCCTTAAGAGGGAAAAATCTAGCCTCCAAAAGCATCCATCTCTCATGTATTATTCAACAATAAAGATTACAATACATCTTCAGAGTCTCCATGAACACATTGAAGCATCAAACCCTCTCCAAGAAATCCATGTAAGAAAGCATGTAACCACACATCCCATGTCATGCTTCAAACCCTCACAAATGCTAACAAGAGCTAACATGCAAACTTTCCCAACCTAAAAAACTACCCTTATGGTTTCTTTTATAGAAACAAGCTCCCAAAAAACCACCAAGTGGTATTACACAAAACCATGTGACTAAAACCATGAGATTACAAAACCATGTCCCCACATTTAATATTGGGTACTTTATTTATTTATTTTCCCCAATATTAAATAATTACATTTTTAGCAACTTAACTTATGTCTCAATGTTACATGAAACATAAAGTGGGCCCAAGAATAAATACATTAAATACATTATGCAAGGTGTACAACACACCTTTTCCTAACATGAACCCCCCAAGCCAAGCATGGGTGGGCTACAAAATCCTTCCATTTTATGTTAGCATTTTTTGCATTATCATGAGCAACCCCAGCTTCCACACGGTCTTCATTTGAACCAGAATAATTCCCTCGACCTCTCATCCCAGCAAGAGAATCATTTAGAGGAGAATGTGGAGAGTGCGCTTTGAGGAAAGAGATAGCATAATACTTTTCCTTAATAGCCATATCCATATTCACACAAATCTTCCTACAATTCTTCCTTAGAGCATTCAACAACCTACTATCACTTTTATATTGCAGTGCTAGTTTGATAGAGTCATAGATTTCTTCAATTCCATGGCACTGCCTAATAAAATATCTAGGAAACAAACCTCCTATATCCCCATACCCACTAAAAATATTGTAACCTTGAGCTGCAACTAACAGAGCATTATTTTGTAGAAATTGGGGTTTGAAAAATTGTTCTCAAATTAGCATTAACTCTCAAAGGGATTGCAGTAAATCCATGATATTTGAAAGAAAAATAGAAAGCACTTGTGATAGAAAGATAATTCTTCTTGCACATGAGCTAGTCACCTCCATGCCAAGTACTATGCAAACAACTTCCTCAACCCTAGGGAAATTCAAATTGAAAACCAACTTCAAGCAGTCATGAGAAAGGTACTCCTCGAAAGAATGCTCCCAAGGTTGCACCACCATGTTTACTCTAAGATTCCAGGGCTTGAAATCCATCTTGCCACTTTCTAGCGCACAGAAAATTAGCACTCGCAAAATGATAGCCAAAAGTAGACCTTCGAATGAATACAACATAAAACAACCACCTCCCTTTATAGCCAATAAAGCCATGTGCAAATCTATTTTGCTAAGTTAAAGAGGAATTTTTTTTATCATGAGAAGGGGATCCCATTTAATTCACTGCAGATATAACTTGTGATATCTTGTGTGAAACTTGCATTCCCAACCCCATTTTCTACGTCGCACTCCAAACCATCATAGCTCCCTGTACCTACAAAACAACAAACTTAAATAAAACTTGATGCTAGAAACACATGTCTATAATTAGACACTGTTATCGTAAGCATATCTGGAGATGTGCCTTTCAAATCCCTTGGCATGTTGATGACAGAAGTCATGCATCTACATCAAGTTAAGGTACTAAGTTGTAAAGCACAATGTAATCATTAATCAACACTGCTGCCAACTGAGTGTACCAGTAAATGGAGGGCCATCAAATACCATTATCATCATAAAAGATGACTCAACATCTCCCCATATAAGTGCTAAGCTAGCTAGGAAAACTATGACACAAATATCATCCACCTTCCCAATCACTATTTCTTGA